>KK351111.1:108589-181787 GCA_000671755.1 Glossina brevipalpis
TTTAATGATAAAAAATTGGAATTTAGGGATTGTGAAAATCGACTACTAGAGTTTTTGGCAAATAGAGACCAGGACTTCTATGAGAGAGGCATTTTGAAGTTACCTTTAAAATGGCAACAAATCATACAACAACAAAACGGTGCATATTTGACCCAAATCGGACAATCCGAAGCATGTTAAATAAAGTCCTGAAGTTCATATAAAAATAATGGATTTCTTTTTCTCTTAAGTCATATCATCTTTCTCTTATACGTTTAGTTTCTCATTACCATTTAAAAGATCTATTCTCATGCATAATTCACCTCCACACAAGTATGGTAGCTGTTAGCTCTTAAATCATGTTACTCTCAACAGTTCTTTCAGTAATATGTTAGCTACCACTAAACTCTCACTCAGCACAATTAAATTAACGTTGTGATTTATTTTGCATGTATTGGTGTGGTTTCATACTTTCAACATGAAGCTCGCTGCAGCTCAGCATAAATTAACTAGTGTTGAAATTCTCCATTATATGTGGTGGTCAAAAGATTAACAAAGCACAGTTCTCATATCACAGAATCACGATCAACAGAGTTCCAGTTCCTGACGTAATTCCCTACGTAACTACCATACCAACTATTAAAAATTTTGTCTTTTCACCTTTGGTTTAAATAATCAAAATGTGAGGTATAAAAGATTCGACACAGCCGAATATAAGTTTCTTACTTCTTTATCAATTAAGGCCGTACGATTAGTACCATTTTGAAAAAATGTATTTCTTTACAAAAGAAAGACATCATATTGATGTAGAGAAAATCGATAAATTGCTTCAAGATTCTTAAGGAGATGTCTGCACTCACCTTCTCTGACCATAACCCTTCCTAACCACTAGCATTCCTCCATGTAAGTAAAACAAGAGATACCTCCGTAGAGAAACGGAACACGGCTAATTTGAATAAAATAAACAAATTTAAATCTTCATTCCTGTTTTGAAAAAGTCTTGCTTAACTTAGAACGCATCTACATCCACCAAAATAATTAATTAATATCGTGAGCGAACATTTCCCATATTATATATAACATGAAGACCTTGTGCTAAGTCAAGTAAATTATCGTCAACTATAATAAGAAAGAGTGCAAATGCAATGCGTTCTTTACTACTTGCGTCCTATGTCGTTGAGAACACAAGAACACAATGAAGCGTCTACGCCTCCATAAATATTTTCACATAACGACTTAATTGCTTGCTTGAAAGAACAATTATAATGATTGCAAAATGGCCGACCAAAAGTCGCATATGTATTTGTAGTAAACGAACGTTAACTTTGCTTCGCAGTCTGCTATTTCATAATTACATATAAAATTTTGACAAAATGAACCGCAAAAATTAAAGAAACCGTAATAATTTTAAAATGGCCGAAAAAATAAAGAGACGATCGTGCATAAAGAATTTTTATATGAAATTTAAAGGCTTTATACAAAGAATATTTATTATCAAATATGTGCTGAGCACTAGAATGAACAGAATTTAACAGAATTTGAATTTATTTACTTCATGTTTATTATGCTCTCTTTCTTGTGTTTCTTGCCTTTTCGTTACTCAAATTTTATAGTCTTTGATTTAAAGTCCCGTTACAACACAATTTCTTTCTCCTGGTTAACCCTTACTATCTATACAATTAAATAACAGTTAACTTGTGTTATACGCCCACCTCTATAAACGTCATTGCTTGCTTATATTAAGAGTCAGAGTTAAATTCTCTTTAAATTGCCAATTAAACTTTGCCTCATTGCGGCCTTTCGAGCACAACTTTCAACTTTGGACGTGTGCTTACTTATCTTATTTTTCACAAGTTTTTATATATATATATATATTTTTTTATTCAATCTTTCTTTCTCTCTTGATCACCTTTTCGTTGACAATTTGAAAAATCGTAAGCAATAAAAGAAATCAATGACCAACGTATTGTAATTAAATGTTTGATTTTACAAAAGCATCAATAACTGCAAATTAACTCGCTATTGTAAGAAAGAGAGTCTGTGTTGGATGTTGTGAAGCGAATTTTAATTTCATATTTCGTGCATGTACAAGTGAGTCTGACACTCAGATATATATCAAAATATGATATGAAACATATAACAGAACCACTTACGTAGGTTTCTGGTTATGATGCATCATATATAAATGCAGGAGTTATATACTGGTGTGTACTTATATACATAAACGTAAAATATAACATAAAGGTAAACCATGGTTTTCTTGCAGTATATACGTATATGATGTAAAATGTAATAGAGAACTTTATTATCTCCGAGTTATATGTCTCTTTGCCTTCTTGTTAACCCCCTCTCTCTGTTATTCTCTTTTTCGCTCCTTCTATAACAGTTAATGCTTAAAAACTTTTTGAGGTTGATACTAACACCCAAGTGTCAACTAGTTTTACAAAGAATTTTTCATAAAAAAAAAAAAAAAAAATTGTGGGTATTTGTGCATTTGTATGTATATTCAACAACTGAGACAAAGTATTTTTCCCATAGAAAAGTGCTATGTGGATATGATGGCCTGTATTCGTGTTCAGAAACGTTTGTGTGTAGCGAGATGATAAAGTGCTTTGTCATAAAGTAAAATTGAGCTTTATATATACAAAATTGTATGCACGTGCTTGCTTACGTGTATGTGAATCTAAAAAATAAAATTGCACTATTTCTTTTTTTTTTTTGTTTGTAAAGAAAAAAATTACTTTCAGTTTGAGTTTGAATAATAAGAAAAAAAGAGGAATGAAAACAAATAACAGACACATTTTAGTTGCCACATTCAGCGAATCTTGGATACTCATCTTTAAGTAGATATGAGAGAATTATTTTCATTTATTAAAAAGGGGTGTGTCAACCTTAACTCTGGTTATACTTAAAATGTCAAATTAGTATTTGCTTTAACTCTGCCTTAAGTTTATAATAATTTTTTTTCATTATTTTCTTTGTTTTTGTTTCCTTGTTTAACGGAAAGTCCTACTTCAAGCTCTGAAAGGGATGTAAGCATGAAATCTTTCTTTTTTAGATATTATTTTAAATTCTAGATACACACACACACACACATATGTATAGTAAATATAAATAATTAATGTGTTCCTTTACAGTATCTAAACTATAGCTGTAAACACGCTTTTCTTTTTTATTGGCTTCATAAACCTTTACGTCACAAAAACTTACAAAATTTTATAGATCTAACTATATTACAACTAGAAATGGTAATAAAAAGACATTGCTGAATGCAACACAAACATTCAACACACTGGTAGGTTTATACTCAATTACTCATACAAATCTCATAACTATTCACTTTCAGTTTGACACAAGCCGCAGAAGAACGAGGTGTAGATATTAAAGAGCAATTTCAGAGAGAATTTTATGCCAAGAACAACATTAGAAAATGGAAGATATATCGTTCTAGCAAATAAGACCAAAATTATTTTTGCAAACATTATACCAAAATATTAAGTTCTGTAGTCAAGACTAATTAATCTATAGAAAGTCTAATGTAGAGTTTGTTGTCGTTTGAAGTACGTTTATTAGAGATCTCTTCTATTAGTGGAACAATCCTAAAGCGTTCAAAGCTTCAACTTGTAAGCCACCAGATGTTTTGAATTAATATTCCATGTAAGCAAAGCCTATAAATGCGTTTATGTTGTAAAGAGAAGCTAGTGATTATAATGAAGTTCGCGAAGTTTCTGGGGTCCAGAATAACTAACTGTCGCACGTCCCGAATGAAATTTAATAAAAAAGCATAGCATTCGTTCTGTGATGACTTTGTTTATATAGAGATTCTACTATAATTTTGAATAAGGTATAGCCAGAATTTGTCTGTTTCTTTCTTTTCTGATTGAATCTTCTATGCCCACCAGCACCACCATTGATACCAACAGTTTATAGTACCATGTAAGAATAAGAAAATTAACAAAAAGTGAAAAAAAAATCTGATAGCGTTGTATGGGCGGTTTGTTTTTGAACCTGAATAGTAAGGTCCAACATAAAATAAATTTAAGAAATTTCAGGTTTCTATATGAGAAAGTATGAATAATGTTAGTAATGAGCAAAATCTCCACAAATTTTGTTTTTGTTTACATTGTGGGCGTGTTCTCAGATCGATTTCGCCCAAGTTTAACAAGTGTAAGAAGCTGAGGTTTTCCGGCCAAATTCGAAGTCAAAATCTTACTTGTTGCGACCAGGAGATTGCCACCATTGGTTTAATGTGAGTACCCACGCAGAGAGCCTAAACTCATCGTGCATCTAAGCAAAGGACTATTTTTCAACGAACGATAGCCGGCGCCCCTAAGGCTTTGGAAAAATCCCGATTGAAGGGGGCTCCGCAATTCCCTAGGTTTCACAACAAACTTTCAATGGGCATAGTCCACAGTTTCCCTCTGATCAGAGAATGTTCCCCTCCAGATACTTCCACAATCACCGTGATACCTTCCATGGGGCCTTGCCCACGATCGGGTAAGAATTATTCACCAAACCGCGTATTGGGCAAGCTTACAAGGAGCAGTTTTTCTTTGGTCAACCTAATGACCGCGGGTTTACTTAGATCTTCAGTTAAGTTACACAACACGGAAGATCCATCCTACCTCTTAAATTATTAGGTACTTGGCAATTCATCTCATATTCAATACTGATTCTATGGATAATACATGTAAAATAGCAGATATGTACCCTTTGCAGCAAAGAACCTAGAGAAGACACTTTTCGTCTTTCTACGAAAAAGGCGATCTCCTCCTATAATCCTCGTGGTTGATGTGGTTTCAACAGGACGGTGCCAGAACCTATACAATGCACTCCGTTTTAGCATTGTTGCGCGAGTAATTTCCCGGACTTTTAATTTCACGTTTGGACTACGAAGGTCGTACGGTTTCTCACAGTTGGACTTTCTTTTGTAGGATTACGCAAAGGATCGAGTTTTTGCGACTAATTCTCAAACTTCTGACGTTTTGAAAATGAACATCATCAATAAATGCATAATGGAAATCTGTCGATAACTGTGAAAAATAACTCAACCGGGCGTTTCAGGAAAGTCATCGCAATATTACAATAGACAAAACAGGGCAAAGTAGGTAGGTGGGATTCAGTACTGCAAGAAGTTCCGTAACAAGGTCCACACAATATATTGACAATAAAAATTTGGTCCAATCCTCAATAAGAAGTGTATTTTATTTACGTTTAGTAGAAGACTGTAAAATGAATGGCCCTTGTGGTTGGTCTATGCCTAATGTAGTCTTGTAGTATTAAAGTCAAAGTTAGTGTCTTTAGATTCAGTCATAAGAAGAAAGGGTTTTGAAAGTATTATGAATATCGGCTTAACAACACGCTTTCAATTTGCATTGAGTTATAGTCGTAATTAAAAATACTTTACATGTATTGCAATTTCAATCATAAATTTTGTACGTAATAACAATAAATTATGAAACTTTATAAAACAATTAAATAAACAAATGTTTGCTCTTGATTTACATAGCGTCGGTTATCAATATTGCTACATTATAGCATTAATATTCAATACATTAAAAATTCCGTCACGTAATCGTGTTTTAATTAACTTTTTGAAAGCTTCATTTTTTTGTTTTAAGGTTGTCTCGTTAAATTGTAACTTCAAACCATCAGTTTTAAATATACAATATAAGGACACGAAATAATAATTCAAAGAAATTAACCTTCTCTGCACTGTATCTTTATTGGTGTTATCCACAACTGAGCTGGATTACCCCTATTAATTCTCCACAATAAATTGACGTCATCGTTTAATATCATGCTTCTGACAAATTCTATCATATCGCTCAATAATTCCCGGGATCAATGTAAAGATATAAATTCACTGTCAAACGGTATTAAATCAAATTTTCATATCATTTTTCGATGATTTATTTACAAGTTTCAATTCTCCGCGCGGTGCGTGTTCACCGTGTGACGCAACAAAAAGTTCACTTCTCATTTGCCAGGTTCAGATATGATAGAAAGACTTTCCGATACCTCGCGCCTAACGAGTAAGTTTTCAACCATCGATGCGATAGGTATTTTTCAGATTGTAGCAGGAAAACTCGGCAGTTATGGTTCCATTTAGAAGACTTGTCTCCCCGATATGTCCCTGCTATTTAAATCATAATAACAATGAACAACACCGTAGCTTTACATGACTGCTTGAGGAAGTAGTTGCACTAGATACACTATGACGCACTTAGTAGTGACGAGGTCTTTTCAAGAACACCATAATTCTTAAAATAAGGCGGAGGAATTGCGTTTCCATGAGATATAGAAAATTTAAAGCCAATAATTAAATCTGCGGGGATCAGGTTACACAAATGGGGAAGCTCTTCCTACAACGTTGACTGCGTGAATGCAACTAAGTTAGTGAATGCCTCGTCGTCTGATCGCTGGTGCGGTCTTTCGTGTGATGTTGCGGTAGTAGTGAGTATAACTGAACGGAAACATCCTCTGACCAGTGAGAGACTTTGGACTATACCCAGTGACAGTTTGTTCTGGAATCTCGAGAATTTGTGGAACCCCTCGATGGGGATTGTTCCACTGTTTGAGGGATGCCGACTACCGTTCCCTGAGAGATAGTCTTGTGCTTAGGTGCACGGTGCAATTAAGCTACACAGCAGGTGATCACGTTAAACCCATGGTAGTAATCTGTATTTCGAAATTCTTGGAAAATCGTTGTCTCATACAGGCATCGAAATGTTAGAGAAACATTGGCTTGATTATATCGCTTTTAATGGATAAAGGGTGTTAATGAATAAAGTGGAATTCTACATAAATATAAATTTCTTCCTTAGTCTGTGGAATTATTGATCGATGTAATATGCATACGTGATGTGTGTATCACTCTATATATTTGAGTTGTATTTGTTGCTCGCGTGTAATGTTCGAATTTGTAATGTTTGAGCGATTGTTTTCTTTTTTTTTTTTGTAATTTTTGTTATTGGTTATCATTAGATGTGCAAGTATTTTATTTGATTTCAATAAATAAAATTTTTGTTATTTTATCTCTCCACATCATTCAGCTTCAATAGTATTAATTATCAAACAAAAGATGTGATTAATGAATAATTTAAATTTCAATACATATGTGAGACACATCGTCTACTAAGTTTTAAATTAACGCAAATCAAAACTTGTTTCTCTATTTTATAGTTCTATACTAAAGCTTGATTTAAAACAAAATGTGTAAAGCTCAAGGCGATCATAACCTAAGTTTCTTTACTTTATGTGTTTTCGATAAAACTTGCGACACATTATTCCATATTATTGTCACGTAACTGAAGTGTGAGTTACACTATAATGATTATGGATCTGGTATGAATAGCTTTTTTTTCTTACATAAACGAAAGAAACGAAAACACTCATAACCCCCTCCACGTACACTTATTCATGTAGAAAAAATATATAAATGAAAAAAAAAAGTAAGAAAAGCAACTTCATTTAAAATTCATATAAAATCGTGAAAAATGTCTAAATATTGTATGCATCATATGTTAGTGTGTATATGTATATGTGTGTGCATCAATGCACATTTGTATATAGTTATAATTCTTTTGTAGGTGTATTCGTTGCTTTTAAGTCTTTATGTCACGTAATGACGCAGTTGATATGCATAAAAATTACAACACAATCAACATGACTTTGTGCATTCTAAGCATTAAAAAAAAAGTAAAAATTAAAACAGAAAATCTATTTTCTACACTCCTTCTTTTTCTTTTATGAAAAATTTGCAATTCGATTTTTGGCCTTATTTCGAAGGTAATTGCTAAGCAATTAATAAACGAATGGTTCGATGTACTTAAAACATTTGGCTACAAATTCCTTTTATTATGAGCAAAAAAGGTTTGGCAACTCTATCGCATCGTGATCGCATCATTTTCTTGAGCTTCAAAGATTTTGCATATTTTATTATTTCAAGCAATGTCGGCTGTTAAATATTTTACATAAAATTGTTCTCATAAAAAAAGCTTTGTGCAGAGTGGACCGTCTTTGAAAAAAAAAGTGGTGCTATCCTTTCGTTTTCTTGCAATTTGTACTCGGGTGATTCGGGTGTGACTTCTTTGTTTACTAAACTTATCTTAGCTTTCCTAGTCACAGCATTTTAATGGTAGTTTTGTTTGTCAAATTTTTTCCAGCAATTTCTACAGGTAAAAGTGATAAATTAATGGGAAATATATGGGTGTATATAAGGGTTGAATTTGATAATTTTAAACTTCCTCTACCTAAAACAATTTTCTATTTATTTCCATTGAATTATATGGTGTATAAAGCCGCTAATCATGGAAAGCTCAAAATTTGCATTTTCTACATTCATTGTCGACATTCATTTTAAACGTTCATTATTTGAAGAAATCTGCTGTCGAAGCTCTCAAATAGCTTTTACATAGCTTAGGGTGATACTAATTCATCATATCGCAATTGTCGCTCTTATTTTCGATAAGTTCAAAGTTGTGATTTCGGTGTCAAAGACAAAGAACGGACTAGAGAACCAAAAAACTTCGAAAATGACGGAAACTCAGCTCAAACTCCCGAAGAACATCTGGACAATATGCCATTGATGAATTAACTGTTTCCCGATGTTTACATGCCATTAGAAATTTTCCAAACGGTAGAAAATGGCTATCACACGAATTGACAGAAAATGTCAGTTCGGCCAGTTTTTGCAAAAGTGTTCAAGAATAGATTGTTGCACCTCGAATGCGAAGCTCTGCTGCACCCAGCGTACTCACTAGACATAACGCCTTCTGATTACCATTTGCTTAGGTCGATGCAACATGTCTTGGCTAGTACGCGGTTCCACAAAGTTGAAGAACTGCGAAAAGGGAGCGATTCATGGATAGCCCCAAAAGATCATGAGTTCTTCCGACACGGTCTCGCCACGTTGCGAGAAACGACAGATCCCTCGAAATACTTAATATTAAAAAAACTCTTCACCCTACAAAAAATCTGAATTTTTCCTCTGGCCCAGTAACTATCATTTACCAAAATGTTGGAGTCCAAAGTCCAAAATTCGATCTACTTAAGTTCAAAGAGCACAGAATGCTTCTGTTTAGATTTCTCTGAGACCTGGCTAAATCTTCAAACTCGAAACTTTTTTCCAACAGCTTTTATGTTTTCAGAAAACATCGATTAGATAACACTGGTGATGGTGTTTTAATTACCATAGCACTTGCCTTCCCGTCCGTTAATCATTTGGAAGTAAGCACTTCTTTTTGCATTCCTCCTAATGCAGATAATCGCGACTATATGAAATATGCTGTCCTTGTTGATTAAGTTCCTAAAACCTCAAAACTCGCTGACATAATAATAGCGTTGAGGGATTTTAAATTAACCCACTTGATGTTTCAGTGTATGAACCCTACTTCTACTTCTACAATCTCTGATAGAGCTGTGGCGCTTTTCAAAGAAATTTTTGATTGGAATATATTTTAATGTAATCACATACGTAATTGCAATGGTCGTCTTTCAGATTTTGCCTTTGTCAATTTCTCTGAAATAGTTATAAAACCCTGTCCAACTTTTAGCTAATCTCAGCTAACCCTATCATCCAGCATTTGCCATCCTTCCATTGCAAGTAAGATAACTCCTGTTTAAATACTCCATAAGGTCCACTTTTACTTGAGCCGTCCAATATTATTAAAACCAATATTTTACGGCTTCAATCTCGTCTGTGAAACATTATGCTTGACTTCTCTGCTTAGAATATGTGAAAACCCTAATATACCAAACTTAGCTATTTCCACAAACCTTTTTTTAGACAATGCTCTCTTCGAAGCAATTGCATACAAATACTCGCAGATTATACAAATGTCTGTATATCGGAGAATTCATTTATATTTCATTAGGTTGAGATCTTTTTATTGCGGAATTACCACAAATTTCAGATGAAAGCAGGAGAGAGAACCACATTAGTTACCGAATAATGCTAGACACGATGTTTATATCAAAAGTTTGTTACTTTAGTCTAATTTGCTTTATTGGTATATAAACATTTTATATAAATACTACTTTATACCTTTAATTTCTGGTTAACTTTTATTTTATACGTTTTTTACGAAAACTAATCTTTTCAAGAATCTTTTATAAAAATGTTCTTTTACAATTTCTTTTATTGCGATAGTCTTTCATGTTAAATGTGTTTTTGTCGTTGTCGTTTTTTGTGCTGTCGTTGATGTTGTTGTTGTTGTTGATTGTACGCTTGATTCAAAGAAAATATATTTAAAATTAGAGAAGTTTTCTCATCCAATACCATTACCACTGACAACTTTACTCAACAATTCAACGCTTTAACCAGATTATCAAAGTAAATCCGTTCTCTAACGAGCTTGGTTACGTGGTGGAATAAAAGAAAAACAAATATAAAAACAAACACTTTGACGAGTTCTTTGCAAAATTTTTAGGTATTTTTTCAATTTCTTTATACTTCTTATCAATTTGGAAAAGAATTTACCAAGAAGTTGTTAACTGTCAGATGTATGTGTGTGTAGTCTTATGTAAATTGAGAACTTAATCCGTTATCTAAAAGAAGAAATGCATGCAAAAAATAAATATAAGATGGAAAGAATATTGAAGACTTGAAGAATAGAGGAAACAAAAAAAAAAAAAAGAAAAAATGTGACTTTGTTTTATTGAAATAAATATTAGATTAGACCGGTAATCAAAACGAGTATTATGTAATGTAAATAAATAAACGGTTTTACGAAAAAAAAAAACTCCGCAAAACCAGCCATAAAGAATTTTTCTTGGGTTTATTTTATATTAAATTTTAAAACAATTAAAAAATTTGTTCACTATAATCATGCAATTTTTATTGTGCTAAAATACGCTGCACCAGGACTATCCGAGAAATTTGTTATTATTCTACCACTTCGGAGCCTGACTAATAATTGTAAAAAGTTCCATATCTGCAGATTCATGTGCTCTAGCCCTCTATCCCTCTGATTATTAATGTGCGGTCTCGAGTATATCGTACCAATAAATAACCAATAATCCAGCAGTATATTCTGATAGCAGTTGACTCTCAGTCGAAACTTTGCTGTATTGACTTTTTCAATATCTGAGATGGATTTATATTTGATTTGTGCTATAAAATTTAATAACCACATATTGTGGTAGTAACTTTGAAATATTTTCACTGTCTCTCGCATTATAGACCATTGAATTGCCTAGCTTATACGTTCTAAAATGCTACATAGCTTCTTAGTATAATTTGTTTTAAATTTTTTTTTAAATTTAATTTCAAGCTTATGGTCATATTATTGAATAGGAATTATAACATTCAAAGTAGCAATAGCTGATTTCAAATATGAATTATATCGATTGGCAACGCCAATCTGTTTGAGAGTTCGGTAAGGAGAAAGAAGGAAATGACTTCCTCTTTCTTTTGCTGATTAGGGAGTACAGACGTGGCTTCATGTTTCTTATCCACTATATTTATGACGGTCCGATAGATTAAATTGTAATGATGAACTATTAATGCTACGGACTGACTAGATCTATTTTTAATTTTATAATATTAAAAAATATGATAATTATATTAGCCCATAGGTTAGTTGAGATGAAGATTAAAGTGAGATGGAAGTGTATTCCTTTCCTTAATTCAAAAACATGTGTTTTCTTTTTACAATGTTCAGGAAGTTAGTTTATAGAGCCCTGCACAAGACTGACGAACTTACCTGAGACTTAGACATAGAGTTATGAATTATTCCGCATTTTTTACAAGCTTTAATTCCACAATTATAGCTTCTTATTTAAACTTCTACAAATTTTCTTTTGAAACGGTTACGTAGTTCCACTTGAATCTTAATAACACATCACTCAATAAGTTTATAGGATGATATGATATGATATCGCCACTACTGACGATTTCGTTTACATTACTGACGATTAGTTTACAAGTTGCAGTTGTTTTATTGACATTATTTTTGTAATTTTCAATACAATGCAAAATTCTAAACTTTGTGTATGCGTTCAAACCAAGAATGGACTTGAAAAGTGTTAAGGCAACTGTTGTGTTTTGAAAACAACAACTTGTCGGCGGTTTGCTGACATTAAGCGAGATTCTACAGACATGAATGATGTTGCTCTGGTCCTCCGAATCCAACAGTTGTTCTAGAAAAAAAAAACTGCAAAAAGTTGTTCTGAAAAGTTAAGTTGCCTGAGATAGCTGTCACATTTTTCATGCAATATATGACAATGAGTGAAATATGGATTCATAGCAAATCAGCAGTCGGCCTAGTGGACAGTAAACGGCCAAAGCCGTACAAAGCGAATAAAAGACGGAAAAATCTATATTTTAACGAGTATCTTGAAAAGGGATAAAGAATCGGCAGCGAATATTACATAGCATTATTAGTGCGTTTGAATGGTGAAATTGAAAAAAAAACGCCTGAAATGTAGAAGAAAGAATTCACTTCACTCAAGATAATGTACCGTGTTACAAGTCGAACACAACAGCGGCAAAGTGGAAAAAATAACAAAATTGTATCATATATTATGTATATTATTGTAGTGAGGGGGTGTGGTCGATCTATTCCATTTTTGTATCAGTCACTTCAATACATATATAAAAGTTTTATAGACCTGACGGCTATGGTTTATGAGAAATAACCAAAAATCCAATTTATTTTTCTCTTAGAAGCAGAGGTGTTCTCGGTTTACGTTGTACTGCGGATTTCTCCTTTGACCGATTTGGCCCTTGCGAGCAAGAACTTCCAATTTTTCTGTCAAATTTGAAGCCGATGTCTTCATTTTCCTCACACTGACTGACACACGAACAGACGGACAGAGGGGAGTGTTTAAATCGATTCTAAATTTTTAATGTTGATCAAGAATTTATATACTTTATGGGATCTATGAAGCTATCGTTTGAGTGCGGTAAGTAAAATGACAATTCTTCAGTGGTGAGTTTGAAACTGAGTAATCCTATGAACTTATTGATTAATGTATTAGGTATTTTGTCCACTACGCAAGCTATTTGGTATTTAGCTGATGTGTCGAGGAGAAGCCTTAACGTTTTCGATTTCATTAAACCTCCAGCTAAGAATTATTATCATATATATATATATATATTATTATTATATCATATATATTATTATATATTATTATATTATTATATTATATCGATCCAGTAAAATAAATTCCCTTCATTTCATATTTTTTATTTATTTTCTCAAGTTCCATGATCATTTCATTTTAAACTATGATTCAATGTTTTAAACTAAACAACTTGAAAATTTATTTTAATTTTAATTGATTTTCATTTTAATCATTTTTCTTATTTTTGCATTTTATCAAAAAATAAAAAAAAATTCCAGAGAAAAATATTTAACAAAATTAAAATGCATTTGCTGATGTCTGATGTGCTGCCACTGTTGTTGTACTGCGAACGTGTTTAAACATGACTAAATGAGGAAAATAAACGAAACGAGTGGTAAAGGTGGTAAAAGTATTGCGGGAATGTGTTTATGCATAAAAAGAAAAAATCCAATGAAACCACTGGCAAACAAACAAAAAACTTAATTAAAATTTACTTAATACTGTAGTCTGGAGTAACAATAACAACAACAATAACAAAAACAAAAAACACTTAACTTAACAATTACAACAGTAACATTAAATGTTCTAGAATTTCAAAGAAACGTACAACCATCTCCAACACCTTGCTATGGATTTTCCTGTTATTATATAAATAAAAAACACAAATGCTATGACTAAGAGCGAATTTTTAATACCTACTAACTGAATTAACAGAGGTAAACCGCGCTAGGTTTCCTATTAATTGCGAGTGCCTTGAAGAGTTGATGAGAGAAATTTTGATATACAAAATATGTGGGATACTTTGTTCGAAATAGGTACCGCATTTGCTCACTTTCGATCAAAAACCATAACGCGTTGAAGAGTTTTGTCTGACGCTACTTAGATTGAAATAAAAATGAGTTTGGGGTAAGAAAATAATTTTACTCTTGTGCTCTTTTCACAATTATGTTTAATTAATGTTATTGTGTATGTGTGGGAGGGTTTTCTCTTTTTTTTTTGATATGCGAGCTGTAAGTGGGAATCTTCATAGATGCTACTAGTTCATGACAGTTGCAAGCACGATTCGTCGTCCATGGCGCCTACGTACTAAACCTATTCTCCACACACACTTTGTCTACCAGTCTTCTCCGCTGGACCACCGTTAGGTATTACTGCGCGGGGGCTGGTTGTAGTTAGTGCGCTTCATTTAGCGGGACGTTCGTGAATTCCGTTACTGATCTCCACTACCTCTTCTCTTCAGCACTTTGCTTATGTAAGCATCCACAGCATTCCAGACCGCGGTACTATCAATAGCAACATGCAACATATCGTTGGGTAAAATTTAAGATCGGCCGTTCTGAAATCTGTGGCAGTAAAGTATAATATGCCGTTCATCTTCTTCTGTATCTACATATTCTGGGCAGTTCGACGAGCTATCATATCCGAATCTGTTTAGGTACTTCCGGAAACAACCGTAGCCGGTCAGGAACTACATGAGGTAAAAATTTACTTCGCTTTGCCTTCTTTTGATCCATAGCGATATATGTAGGATAAGATCGAACGTCCGTATTTCTTCCGTCGTTCTTTTCCATTGCTTTTGCCATATCCTCATCGAGACTAGCCGCTTTGAAATGTTTAAGACGCGCGGACAGCGCTCATTGTCACACTGCCGGAGGAGGGAGGGGACGGGTGTAAATGCGTGTGTATGCGAGACAGAGAGCTTATTTCTTGTCAACCGAACACATCTACATGCTTTTCAGGATTTAAAGTCGGAAACGATAATACTAATGAAGTAACATAGAAATGAAATGAATCGAAACTGCAGGGACTTTCAGGACACGCTTCTAAACAAAACCTTTTTTTTTTTGTTAAACAAAAAAAGCATATAAAGAATAAACTGCCAATGACTTCGAGAGTTGCACTTTAACACAGGAAAAGTAGGCTTTACAACGATATATTATACATTCCTAGTGACGTGTCCGATTCGCATGCGTTAAAAATGAAATTAAGAAAATAGACCTCATGCTCCAACGAGGAGCATTTTCGTTATGTTTAACTAAGACACGTACTAGCACTTAAATGAAATGCCGCACAATAAAATAAAATATAAATAAGAAATAAAAGAATAAAAAATTAATCATCCTATGGTGAGATTGTAATTCAACACTCATCCGTCTGCTGCAAGCGGTTTATTAACCCAGTTCATATTATTGCGTAAGTGTCTTCTCACGTTCTATGAAACAATCTTACAATTGTTACAAATGAGCATAAAAGTCATTTTACTTTTTGTCTTACGATTAAATAGTTTTTAATCATAGGTTGTGCATACAGACAGAAAAATGTAAAAAGCAATGGACAACTTCAAGTGGTAAGAATTTTTGTACGTTCCTGTAAGTATGCTGAGAATGTGCTTGTTGCGAGCATATGATTACGTTTCAAATATAAATATGTTGGCACTTTCTCTTTGCGGATAGTTCTAGAAATGACGGTTGTTCCTTACCTACCTAATCGTAAATGCCACGGAGCAAGTCCGGGTTAATCGCATGTTCGATGATTTACAAGCAAAGCTAGAAGCCACAATGGTGGCTGGAAAAACCAAGCTTCATTCTGGCATCTCCACTCTTATAAAATTTAGCTAAAACAAGAACTAAAGCCGACCCATCGTGCCTAGAAGATACATTGATTAGGTGCTCAAACATTAGCCTTTGAATGACGATTTTTCGCACGTGGTTTTTTGAAAATAAAGAGAGTGCGGTACAAACCGTCAATTGCGTCAATTCTAATAATTATAGCCAAATGATTACTAATCTCTTTTGCTGTGAAATTGAAGATATGTGGTTTAGTATTACGGTGCCAAAAGCCACATGACACGTTCCTTTTAGGCATTGTTGCGCGACATATCCCAGACATGTAATTTCACGTTTTGGCGAAATGAATTCGCCGCCAAAATCGTGGCATTTCTCACTGCTGGACTTTTTTCTGTGAGAGTTACGTCCAGAATCGGGCTTAAGCACACAATCGTTAAACTTTTGACGTTTTGAAAGCGAACATCTTTCAAGTTATGACTCACTAAATGCAAACAAGCCGTTGAAAATTACCTCAAAAGGAACCAAGTCTGTAATATGTCCCGTGAACGATACTGGAATGATGTTGTACACACAAATAATGGTAAGGTCCAAGCGATATATTAAAGGAAATATATGATCCATATCTCAATCAAGAATGTATTTTATTCACATTTACTTTCAGAACCACAAAATGGATAACCCTGTATATGCACATGTACTGTTCACAAGGATAAAAGAAAATTATCGATGTGTTGTGTACACAATATGTCCATAATTAATTACTCGGCTACTAAAACAATATTGATATCAAAGCATATTATTGAAAAGAGATACACAACATAATCATAATTGGATACAAATACTATAAAAGGCGATTGCGACTTTATATTGAACTCTAATAAAAGAAACACTAGAAATGTCAATTTCACTTATACGTGTGTGTTAAATCAACCTGATAGAATTAATGACCATAATGACTTTAGCTTTTGATTCGTGTTGCAAAATTGTGTGTCATATGATGGTGGCTGTTATCGTTACATGATGCCAAAAAAATTAAAGAGAAACAAACGAAATATAAAAGAGCCGTAAATTCATAGATTGAAGCGTAGACAAGCAAATATGAAACAAAATTGACATCAAAGTCATATGGTCAGTAAATCCTTAATCAGTGATTTGACCCGAAAGAAATAGTCAGCAAGGTTTTAATGAGACTAATCAGTGTCAACCAACAATTGCTGAAAGGGATACATTAACATTAAAAGTTGCTTTCATACGCTTTTATGGTCAGGCTTCGGAAACCGATTTGCGCGCCGTAAATTCACGATTGTCAACATAGCGATATTTCACAATCATCATAACAACAAACACTTATTTATTTCATTCAAATTTGTTCTAGTTTCAGTAAAATCTTCCAACAGCTTCCTGCAGGTGTGGTCGGCATTCGCAAACGTTTGTCATACGTTTGCTTTCGAGGTTGCATATAATAATATAAAAACATTTAAAAAAAAAAATGAAAATCTGAATTACAACGCTTACTAAACTCCATTTTGAGAACAGCTGAGTTTCAAAAACCTTAGAATCAGGAATGTCTTCGATGAATTGATACTTTTGTAATCTTTTGTTTATTTTTTTCGTTAATTGCATCTATTTAATAAGCTTTATTTATAAGCTTTTAATTAACTTTTACGCTTCTGTCAGCATCGCAGTACTATTTTTTAAATTAAAATTTCACGCACTTCCAAATGTCTGGTCGTACTGAAATTTTGCACATCTCTTTATGTAGTATGGTGGCAAAGTTTGTGAAAAAAAATTTGAAAAAATTCGAAATCACGGCCGTCAAGTCAAATGTGAAGCTGTCAGCCGACATTTTGGACAATTCCGAATCTCCGATCATATCGAAATTTAGCATTCGCCTTTACGTGCGATGACATGCCAATCTATAGAAAAATTTTTTTTGAACAAATTCAAAATGACGTCCGCAACAAGACATACAAAACGGGAGCACACCAGTCAATAGTTCGGGCACTTGCAATCGCCCTATCATGTTAAAAGTTTGCATAAGGCAACATATAGGGTGTGGTCGTAAAAGTAATCCGATCCAAACGATTTTCAACTATGTTCGTCAAACAGAATGTCAGTGTACTTGGGCCTAGGCACCTTAGTGTACTAAATTTCTTTAAAACATCTCAAAACTTACAATCTGTAGACTGAACAATATAATATATGAGTAGAGATTAGAGATGAAACAGACAGCCCGAGAAGCTTAAGTCAACTGAGAAAATGATTTCGAATCGATCGGTTCGATTTTTCGATACCATTTTTATAGTACGATTTGTCTTTACTCTGAAAATAGGCTTCAGTTTTGGCGATTACCTCTTCATCGATGCGAAATTTCTATCCAGCGAGCATCCTCTTGAGGTCTGAAAACAGGAAAAAGTCTTTGGGGGCCAGATCTAGAGAATACGCTGGATGAGGAAGCAATTCGAAGCCCAATTTGTGACATGATGCATTGTCTTGATGAAACAGCACTTTCTTCTTCTTCAAATTAGGCCGTTTTCCCGCCATTTTGTCTTCGAAACGAAACAATAACGCTACGCATGGTACCAAAATATTGATGCCATAACCTTACCAGCCGACTTTTGCGTCTTTCCACATTTTGAAGTCGGTTCATCCGGACTCCGGTGTGAAATGATGGAGCCATGTTTCATCCATTGTCACATATCGACGTAAAAATACGGGTTTATTACGATTGAACAGCTCCAAACACTGCTTAAAATCATCAATTCGTTATTGGTTTTGGTCAATTGTGAGCTCGCGTGGCAGCCATTTTAAACAGAGCTTTCGCTTATACAAATATTCATTCACGATATGTCTAACACGTTCGTTTGATATCTTTATGGTCTCAGCTATCTCAATCAAACGGTTATCCGAAATTATTTTGCGGGCTTTTTTGATATTTTCGTCGGTAAGAGCCTCTTTGGGGCGTCCACTGCCTGCATTGTCCACGGTGCTCATTTTGCCTCTTTCGAATTTAGCAAACCACTTCTCTACGGTTGATTTTCCTGGTGCAAAGTCCGAATAATGTTTATCAAGCCAAGCCTTGGCTTCAATAGTATTTTTTTTCGCCAAAAAGCAATGCTTTATTAACACACGAAATTCCTTTTTATCCAATTTTTCAAATTAACAAAAGTTGCTTCACTAAAAACTAACTAATAATCATATGGATTTAATACTAGTAGTGCCATCTATGTGTCAGCCTAATTTTAAGCCCACCTGTTATTTATTGACATAATTGTATTGGAACAAAATTTATTTTTCACTTTTACTTCACTTAAATATAAAATTTATTTTAAAACAATTTAATTTTTTTATGTAATTTATTTTTAATTTAAGCATAAAAAAATAAAAAAATTAACATTGCAATCAAAAATTTTATAAAAATCAAATATGAATCATTAGAAAATCAAAGAAAATACATTTACATACGTTTACACGGAATTATACTTAAACTCAAGTAAAGTTTTTTTTATTCTCCTTGCTGTTGTGATTTTAAATCTTTGTTTTTTTTATCTTTATTTTTTTGGTTTTTTTTTTTTTTTTGCTTTCTAATAATACTGTCCGCCCCAGAAATTTTTGTCAATAAAATTTATGCCAAAAAGTTTTTTTCAAAACTTTCTGCAGAAAAGTGTTAGAAATTTCTAAGTATATGTGTTACTAAATGTATATATATATTTGTATATCTACATATATATCTATGTGTATATATATATATATATATATATCTCATCATCACAACCTCAAAAATATACGGAATTCTAGTCGAGAAAACAATTTAGGCGGAAATGTGTCAAGTTGTTGTGACAACTGCTCTGCTCTTCACTGGTACAGCCATTGCCACTAACTGACTGTATGCCATTGCAGCATATAACATAAATCACAGCCAACAAAATTTCTATATATATATATATATATACGTACGTATAGACTCTGTAGAAATTGTGCTAAGAGCACATGGACAAAAAAAAGTTGAATTTTTATAAAAATATATAAACCTCAGAACTCCACTTACAAATAAATAATTTTTTTTTTTTTGTTATTTAAAATGCAGAAAATATTTTTTTTGTGTTATTATTATTATTAAAATCATAGAAGATCAAAATAAAAATAAAATAAATTGGAAAGTTATACAATGCATGCATATGAGTGATTTGATGTGCAAAAGTATTAGAAGAAAAAAATAAATAAAAATATAAAAAAAAGTACATATTTTACATAAACCTTTGTTGTTGCGGTTTGCAGACATTTTTATGTTTTATAGAAGGCCTGCCTGACTGCCTGCCTTCCTGCCTGCCCGCCTGCCCGCCTGCCTGCCCATTTCTCTATTTAAATATGCGTAAGTATCTTAAAAGAGTTGCTCTATGTCTCCCTTTAATTCTCTTCTGTATTTTCTAAAACAATTGGGGATTTTCTACACAAAAAAAAAAGAAAATTCCAATCAGCATCTGTTTTTAAAGTCTTAACGAATGCACTTTACTGGCTTTGGGGTATCGTCGTTGGAAATAGCTTTTGTAGAAACCAACAAATTGAATGGTGTGTGTTTTTGTGTTTAAATTAAATGCCATTTAGTGTCTTTTGTCACATTCACATGCACTTTTGCTCTCCTTTCTTGTTCATTTCTTTTTTTTTTTTTGTTTGTTTTTCTAGGTAATGCAACACTACTTGGCTGCGTTCCAACGTAAAGGAGAACAAAATTCAAAATTCTTTGAAGGAAAAATCCTTTAGAAACTCCAGAAAACAAACAAACAAACAGGAGATCAGTTACAGACCTAAGCCAGGATAGAATTTCGTTAACTGCAAAATTCCAAATTCCAAAAAAAAAAAAAAAAACGAAAAGAAAAGAAAGATATTTGCTATGCATGTAACGTTGGCAACAATGTTTCAACCATGCACGGCAGATTTTGCCAAAAAAAAAAACAAAAAAACAAAAAATGAAAAACCCTAACCAATGAATTTTTCACAAAACAGTCAAAAGGCATTTCATTACATTCCATTTCTTGCCTTCATTCATTCATTGAGACGGACAAGCATACACACACTTGCACACTATATATATATATATATATATATATATGTATATATGTAGATGTGTATATAAACAAGTATAAAATTATATACAAAGATAGTTTCATACATATTTTAAAACAGAAAAGTCAAAGCGTATGCCATGCGATGCCAAGCCAAACCAAACCAAGCCAAAGTCGTAGCAAACCAACCGTGGCTGTATAGCAATTGTGGCTTAAAAAACAAACATCCAAATATACACTGTTAACAGTTACTAGTACGTATTATTGTTGCTATTTTTACTTTTGCTATTTTAACACAAAATGTGTTGACAACAATATGTTGAAATGTTGTGTTTGTATTTAATTTTTTTTTATTTTATTTCATCTTTTTTTTTTTTTTTTTTTTTTAGTTTTGCTAAGAAGTTTACCAGAAAAAAAATTCTAATAAAAATGAAAGCAAAAACAAAAACAAAACTTAAAATATTTGTTGTTTTGCTTGAACAATAACTACATTTTTATAAACATTTAACTCTTTCTAGTTTCCAAGCGGTTTAGTTCTTATTTAGATATTTTGACATAAATTTAACTGTGCATTGGATTATAAAGAAATTTTGTTTCCTTAGATTAGCAAGGATTTGGTTAACCCATGTTGGAAAATTTCTATAGTTGCAAAATATTTAAATCCAGAAATGTATTGAAAAAAAAAAATTCTTATTCTCTGAACAGTGGCCTGACAATATTACCTGCTTAAGCTCTTGGCACGCGTGGTCTCATCTGAGCAAATTTAGTGTTTTTATAATTACAATCGTATCATTAACAAAAAGAACAACAATCTGTTATGCATATGAGTGAATTATTCACTACTACTGCTCTTTTAACAAGAAAAATTCAAATTTTATGGTTCGTCTACTCTTCCAAAACGGTGGACAGTTAGGAATATGTAATGAGGAAGAAAATTATATTCGACACTGCCGAATCTTTTATACCCATCATCTTTACCTTGAAAAAAGAGGGAAACTGTATTTTAATAGGTGGCCGTGGCAATTTTTTTTCTATTTTTATGGAATACCGTTCTAGTTTGTATCCAATGAGCACTGAGCAAAACAGCCAAAAAACAGACATGTTTTCAGCTTATTCTATAATATAGGCGTGACCTGGGATCGATTTCATCCATTTTCAATAGCAACGTATACAAAAGAACTTCCAATGTTTTTTGTCAAATTTGAAGCCGCTACCTTTATTTTTGCGGAGACATTAAACAGACGGACAGACGGATATGCTTAAATCGATTATAAATTTGAAGCTGATCTTAAATATATATACTAAGTGATGTCTCTGAAGTGTCCTTTCGGACATAGCAAACAAAATGACAAAACGAATATACCCCTCAACTTCGGTGGTGGGTATAAAAGAGAAAGAAAAAATCCGTCTGTAAAGAGATTATCTGGAAAGAAATATAAACTATTTGTGGTGGACACAATAAAGAAGAGAAAGAGTTTTCCCAAATATAAAAATGAATGCAAAAATAGACACCTGCAACGAAAATTAGAAGAAAAAGCAAGGTTACTAACGAGGACTTTGAATAGGAATTCTTGTGGCAGAGTTTCAAAAAATATATGCGTGAGATGTTAGGTCTCCGCGTTTTTTTTTTTTTTTTTTGGTACATCTTTGTGTTTTCCTTTGTAGCCCACTCTTTTCAAATACTTCCAAACCGTCGTATAAGTTATGTTTAGTGCCTCCGCTATTTCTTGATAGCCAGCGTCCTGGCCTTGCTCTGCTAGTTACTAAATTCCAACGACTTTTTCGATGACTGACCAACCAGAGTGAAGTGCATTATTGACATTAAAATTTCCGGAGCGGAATCGAAGAAACCACTGATTAGGTCCTTCGTTCACTCACAGCATTCTCACCGTACACTTCGCACCGTACACTTTTCTTAAATCTTTTTTTTTACCATTTTTATCATAAAAATGCATCACATAGCATCACATTCTTCAGATATTTTACTCGTTTTTAAATCAGTATAACTTTTTATACCAGCAAAAAATTGGACAACTAGGTTCAAAAAAGTTAAACACCTGGTCGCTTGAGTTGGTGCCAGATATGTAGACATCTAGCGGACACATAAGATATCACCCAACATATAACCTTAAATATCATAACTTCATATATTTTCACATATTGTTCGACTACTGTGGATAAGAAAAGAGATTTAGGTATTTCTGTCTGACTTTTATTGAGAGTCTGACCTTTCTATATATATGGATTGCTTTTTCCTTTTTTCCCTCATATCATAATTGCAATTAAAAGTTTTTGCTTTAAAAAAAAGCTTACCTTTTTGTCTCCATCGCTCCATTAAACTCATACGTTAATTACACAATAAGTTGATCCTCAATTAACAAGAATCTGTAAATTGAAAGTCTGTTTACATTTTTTATAAAATAAATAATTTTTTAATATATGTTATTATTACGATATACGTAAATGTCAATTATTGTGCGCGATTGCATGAGTGATTTTATTATACGCTACGCTAGTTACGGTACAAACTATATGTATTGGGTTTTTGTGGATGCAAGCTCGAAATAAAAGCATTTGCTATTATACCGAGCGATTTAGAATGATTTTCTGTATCGATTTAAGCTCGTCTATCTGTTAGTCTCTGCAACTGCCTATGTGATATCCGCCAATGTAAACTTGTGTTCATCCTACAGGTCGTAATTTTTTCAAGATAACCCAGTGCTTCAAAAGTGCAGCATTTCGGTGGCAAAATCTGTATCAGAGTTCATAGAAAAATTTCGAGTCGGAAAAAGCTAGAATTAAAAAGCCCTTGTTTAGTATATATAAGTCAAAGTCAAAAGCCTGCATTTAACTTGAAAGTCAAAACTAAACAGTAAACTTAGTTAGTAAAACATCAAACACAAATACCAGAGACAAGACAACTATCAAATCAGACTTCGAAAATAAATATTGAAAGTAAATACTAGAACTAGAAGAAAAGTCATGATGAAGTAAATAATTACTAATAATCCGAATTGATTATAATGCTTTAAATCCCTTGCGAATTGATTCTAACGCTTCCAATCCCTTGCCTCTCAAAAATATCAATAAATTGTAAAGTATTTTGTTGCAAACAGGCGACTTCGTCGCCTGTGAACATTAAAAAAGTCCATGTTCAGCTTTTTATTGCAAATTTTTAAAAGCCATGAATGCTCTTATAATATATGAAAGGCAGACAAAATGATGGTTAACTAAATCGATTAACAGCCGTGTTATGACCAATAACATTGAAACGTTACAAAGCAATTCCTTGTTTTGAATGACTACTTTTTATAACAAAATTGATATTAAGGAATTTTATTCGGACTATTCCTTCAGGATACCGCAATTAATAAAAATCAAAAAAACTATCAAAAGAAAACACATATTTTCTCTTGTGATTGATAGTCAGTGACAACATCAGAATACACATCTAAGAACCTTACGTTGGCCAAGATGATTGCTTTATTCAATGTGATGTGTTGTGGGCCTTACCTAAAGCTAAGCTATCCTTCAGTGGATGGATTTCAAGTAGGCAATATATCAGAAGGAAAATATAGGTATATGTCAGCGTATTATATAACATGGTCCCCTTCATAACTCTCCTGTTATTTTACATTACGTTCTTATTATTTTTATCTTTTTCTACATTTTACAATTTAATTTTCACTGGTGTATTCAGTTCAATATTCAAAATATCATGTTTGAATAACAATAGGTACGTTGTAAATGTCGAAAACAGATGTAGAAAAATGTCGGTGTGAGTACATGTTTGAATAGAGAAGGATAAAGCGGGCTTTCCCAGAAGACAAAATTGACGAATAAAAAAATTGATTTAAAGGCGCCGGAGAAAAATGGTCGAATAAAGAAACGTCCAAAATAAATAACGTAAAACACAAGATATATTAAGAAAAAAGAAAGTGAGGTCGAGAACAAATAACGTGAAGCAGGTTACAGGAAAAGAAAGTGACGTCGAAAACAGTCAACGTAAAGCATACTAAGGAAAAAGAACGTAACGTCGAAAAGAAATAATGTAAAGTAGATTAAGAAAAAAGAAACTAACTTCGAAATACAAATAAAACAAATTAAAACATATTAAGAAAAAAAAGTAAAGTCGGAAACAAATAACGTAAAGTACATTAAGAAAAAAGAAAGTAACGTCGAAAACAAAAATCGTACAGTAGAATAATAAAAAAAGATACTATCTTCGAAATACAAATAACGTATAGTATATTGAGGAAAAAGAAAGTAACGTCGAAAACAAATAACGTAAAGTAGATTAAGAAAAAAGGAAGAAATGTCGAAAACAAACAACACAACGTAGATTAAGGAAAAAGGAAGTAACGTCGAAAACGAATAACGTAAAAGAAAGTATATTGAGAAAGAAAGTAACATCGAAATTGATAACGTAAAGTAGGTTAAGAACAAAGAAACAAACTTCGAAATACGAATAATGTAAAGTAAAATATATTAGGAAAAAAAGTAACTCCGAAAATGAAATAACGTAAAGTAGATTAGGAAGAAAGAAAGTAACGTCGAAAACAACGGACAGTAGATTAAAGAAAAGGAAGTAACGTCGAAAACAAATAACGTAAAATACATTAGATGAAGAAAGCAGAAAGTAACATCGAAAACAGTAACGTAAAGTAGACTAAGAAAAAGGAAAGTAACGTCGAAAACAACTGTAACGTAAAATAGTTGATATCAGATTACAGGCACATTCAAAGTCACAGATGTATTTGTCTACAATGTGTATTTAGGACAGCGGACCTACCACGGGGAATTTTTTAAATAAATAGCTTCACAAGCATGATTCAAAACTCTTCGAAAATATCAAAAACAAAACCCAATTATGAAGTGAACATTAAATGAAAGGGATTAATATTTATTGAAATTACCCAACTATCAGCTATCTATTGAAATTATTCATTACGACTTTAGATTTAGACTACCATAGTTTTCCTCTTTTGCCAAACGTCCTTTATATTACGTAATAATTTAAGTATTGTTAGTGTTAACATATCGATTAAAGTATTTAAGTTAACTTAAACTAATAGTTACTAAGCTTTTATGATGTTATTTGGAAATTTTATTTTTCCGTAAAACTTACTTAAATTATTTGAAAATGTTCCCTGATGTCATATTTATAAATTGCAACAAATAGAAACAATAAAATTGTACGAAATAACAAATTACACTGAAAAGCATGAAAATTATTGCTTAAAAGCATACAAGAGTTAATATTTACAACTCTTGTAATATACTTAGGTTTGCTTTCAGTAGTGTTTGAGTTTAACTGAGAAGAGAACTTGAGAAAATTTAACAAGAACGCTCCCCTTCATGAAAGGGGAAACACATAAAATATAAGTGTTTAGGGAGTTTTGTTTAAGTGTTTGGAAAATTTGTGCAAATATTCCCTAAAATCAAATAAGAAATTCAAGAAAAGCTTTTACTTAAAAAGCACAAGAGTCTCTACAACGAAATTATTACAAAAGATAAACAATTTATTGAGAAATCACAAATTATTAGTTTACATATCTTACAATAAATACTTGGGAGTTATTTCCCTGGGGGTCTAATCCTTCATAATATTCGTGATCGTAGGAAGAGTTCGTTCATTTTAATGAACCAACTTTTTAACATATCTATGACACTGTAGGCGTTCTTGACTCAAAAAAATTGAAATAAGAAACAGAAAACTTTTTTTAAGCGAAACGTGATTAATGGATTTTAACATCTTTTGGAGCAACAACAGTTTAGAATCTCGAGATCACTGCAGTACTTTCACTAAAAGCATAAATACCGCCGGTTATACATAATTAAATTAAAAGTAAGAAATCTACATGCGAGTCTATAGTGTAGCGGAATTTCGTCTCCATTATCTCGAGCAATTCTTATTATGCGTAAATGTGTCAATAGATCATTCGAGGCCATGCTCACCAAGTGCACTTTAAAATGTCTGTAATCGTTTATTTATAAAAATACGAGCACAAAATACGAGAAAACGATGAATTGCTTTTTTAGAAGGTCAGTACTCAATGATTGGTTTCACGTGAACATCTGCTTATATGAAAGCTTAATCTGACGGTGCACTAATGTACTGGACTATTTTCAGAAAACGATAGCCTGCGCTCCTTGAGAGATAGGAACACTCCTCATAATAAGGGGACTGCTTCCTAAAGTTCCAGGACAAACATTCATTGAATACAGACCAGAGTTTTACTCTTTTACGTTTATTGTGCACTTGAAAATACATCGACACTATTTAGCTGCATCATATTGAACCCAGTTCAACTAGTACCTCAAGCAGTTATAGATAACAACCGATAAGAAGTGTTATTAGGACTTCAATAGTAGTCGATTTATAGGGAAGAGAAATCTTCTAAATACAAACACAACTTCTCAGCTTTCCTGCTACAATCCAAAAGCACCTGTCGCAAGGTGTGTGAGTGGTGGAAACCTTAATCCCATTTTAGCTATCAATTTTTATATTAATCCGGACTATTTCTAGTGGGCATGAAGGGTTTAACACCTCTGCACGCTTCACGACCTCAAACGAATGCGGCGAAAGATATGGCCAAACATAGTCAAATAGTTAGTAAGTGCGACTTCGACATTAATAAGTTAATAAGACAGTTAATAAGTGCGACTTCGACATAATCGTCATACCAAAAAACAAAAGGAAGTAGAAGATTAGTAACGGATAAACAAATTAGTAAACCTTTCTAGCAAATATTTGGTATACTAAAGTTTTAAAGTAATCTTAATGCCTTAGCTTGCAAGCGAACTACTTTCATTTTTAAATTTGATCTTTGATCATCGACCAATAAAATATGCTTAATCGGACGAAATATCAAACGGATAGAAAGATAGAAACAAGATGAGCTTGTTGGATGATACTATTGCTTTTAGAGCTTTTATTATTATATAATAAAAGTGTTTCTGTATATTACTCTTATGAAGAAATAGTTTAATAAAACTTTATTGTTTAAAAACGTTACGTGAGAGTCACACTTAAAATCATTTAGTAGAAAAATAAAAAAAAAAACTTTACAATTTAAACGTTTTTTGCTTTCTTTACCAACGTCAAGGTCAAAATTTGAATTTTATGAACTCTTTCTTAAATTTTTATATATATATCTTCATTTTTCAATAACACCAACAAAAACCAGCATCACAAGTGAAAATCAATTTTTCAAGCAACTCATGGTCACGCATAACAAAAATTTCTGTTTTCTTTTCTTTGTTCATTTCCCTTAAACTAAGGTAAAGAACTTTTTTTTCTTTTTTTGGTTTTTTTCTCAATGTTTTCATTGTTAACTTTGGCAGGCTTCCGGAAATACTTTATTACACCTTTATGGCTGCGCAAACTGTGCCAGAAACCAAAAAGTACACTTTTAACGAACGTAAAACTTTTTCGTTAGCAGCAAACCAAAAACAAATGAACAGACAAACATACACACACACACACACACACACACACTCAAGCAGATAATATATTTCATAACCGTGGCGTTGGTCAAAAGCGAAACCGCCAAAGCAAACGAAGACAGGAGAACCCGAAAAAAAAACAAGAAATGAAAAATAAACTACTATTACACGGTATTTCTTACATACATTATGCTAAAGGTCTTACAGAAAATTACAAGATTTTGTTGTTTGTTTTGTGCTTCCACTTTCGTTCAGACAGTTTTCTTTTTCTTTTCTCTCTCTCTCTCTCTCTCTCTATCTCTCACTCTTCTGTTTTTTGCCTTCACTTAAAGATGTGCTTGCCCAGGGAAAAAAAGATCAGTAATTCTTTCGTTTCTTCTTTTTTGTTTTTGTTTTTTGTTTCTTTTTTTACTTTATCCACCTTAAGCTGTGTTGTACGCAACAGCGTTTGGGAGTTGCAATAGTCACAAAAAAAGGAAAAAAAAATTTTTTTTTCCTTTTTTTTTTTAATAGAAAATATAACGAGCAGCAGAAATGAAAAAAGTTTTTGAAAAGTATGAGCAGGTTACGCATAAGTTTTTTTGTGCTGTTTTATTGCTGGTTAGCTTGCCGTCATTTATCAACTTTACACGGAAACGGAAAACGGAAATTGTTTTATGATGCAACACAGAAGCCAGGAAAATGCGTACTATACTAGTTAATAGCATTAAACAACACACACGCACACGAATGGGAGAAAGCTTTTGTTAGTCTATGCCCCAAGTCATAGCAACCATACGTAGTACACTTATATATATATGTGAGGTTGATACGTGCGCGTATTTAATAGCTAATAGTTAATTATGACTTTTTAAAGCAAACAAGAAAAAATTATAAACAAATATAATATAATATAATATATATAAATAAATATATATGCATAATAATTATATATATATGTAGGAAGGATGGAGTAAAAATGTAAAATAAAAAATGGAAATCAAAGGAAGATAAACTAAAATAAGTAGAAAAGTTTTGTATGATTGACAGAAAAGTTTGGTCTAAAACTGATATTGTTTTATAATTATGGGCGTCTCTGTCAAAGAAATTTGTATTTGAAGTAGCTTGCTAGAATAGACCTAACTAATTCTTCTGCAAAACAACATACACAGCAGTTGTACTTTACACCAGGTCGTATAAGATATTATATGTTATGCGGATGTAAGCAACACCTAGGAAGGCTTAAGATAGACCCTCTTTTTATTATATCGACCAATTCAAAATCATTTTCTGAATTAATTTAAGCCTGTTTCTCTGATATCTATCGATGCGTTCTTGTATTCATCCTACAGATAGGCTGAAAAGTTCGTAAGCTGACACATAGATGACGCTACTAGTATTAAATCCATATGATTTTTAGTTAGCCCTAATCTTGAACCGATACCTGTATAAATTTGACAACATTATTAGTATGTGAGTTATAGCATTTTTAGTGAAACAACGCTTTGGAGTCAATTCATCACGTGTAGTCCGCTCTGACTGTCGATTGGACTCCGTTGTGAAATAATGGAGCCATGTTTCATTTTTTGACTGATTTGGTCCATTTTCAATGCCAAGGATGAGTGCAAGAATTTCCAACGTTTCTGTCAAATTTGAAGCTGATATCTTCACTTTTGCAATCAGGAGAATGTTTACCACAGACATTGTTGAAACGGATAGACGGACAGACGGAAATGCTTAAATCGACACTAAATTCGATGTTGTCCAAGAAAACATATATACTTTGTGGGAACTGCGAAGTTTTCTTCTGGGAATTACAAACAAATTGATAAAATGAATGTATCTCTCACCTTCCGTAGTGGGTATGAAAACCTTCAGTGTACCTTCAAAGGTATAATACGTTTTCTTTTTTCTTTTTATTAGTTAAAAAAGTATTAAATGTTTATCTAAATTACAGGGAAACTCATAACATTTATTTATTCATGTTTACTCATCAAATGAAAATAATTGCTCTTCTCCTCTTGAGCAGCAATTAGGTATAAAAAATATAATACGCGTGTAGGAGCGTTACACGCGAATAACAAAGTATTGATTGTGACTGAAATGACAAATAAAAAAAAAAATGTTAACGTCATTATGAATATTTTTTCACAGTAAAAGAATGACATGCGTTTATATGCATGCACACACACAAACATGAAATGCAAGTGATATGTTCAGGATTTTTCAGTTATACAAACTAAATGAATTCAATTTCCTCACTTATATATGTATGTACATAATATATGTAAGTATGTATATGTAATGTATACACAGTGTATGGCGATGTAATGGCAATTATTTTTTGAAAATAACATTTTTCTTTTACCTTTTATATGCTTTCAAAAGAGCGTTTTCAATGCTAGACTGAAATAATTTGTTAGAGTAAACGTCAACATACTATAATAAATAATAGCTTTAATAATAAATAGCTACATAAAAAACATCAGCACGATAAGAGGTTAATATATTAGGTGTTTGCAAAAGTTTTTATTACTAACTTGAACAGGTAAAAGTGGTAAGGTAACGGGAAATACCAATGTAGATAAGGGTTGAGTTCGATAATTTTGACCATTCTCTAACTAAAACAATAATTTTCCATTTAGTTTCATTGAATTATTTAGTGTATACAGCTGCTAACCAGGGAACGCTCAAAATTTCATTTTCTACATTTACTGTCGACATTCATTGTTAACATTCATTATTTGAAAGTATATGTATTCTTAATCAGCATAAAATTTAGAATCAATTTAATTATGTCCATCTGTCTGCTGTGAATTGTCTGTGGTAAACATTCTCCTGGCCGCAAAAATAAAGATATCGGTTTCAAATTTGGCAGAAACATTGAAAATTGTTTAACAATGGGCCAAATAGATCGCAGACCACGCCTACGGTATAAACTAAAAGCTGTTTTTCACAATATTTTATGGCCGGCTACGTTCCACATTATTCCATAAACATAGAAAAAATCAGCCACGCCCGGCTATTAAAATTTAGAGTTTCCCCCCTTTTTAAAGATAAAGGTGATGGATATAAGAGAGTCAGAGCAGCCGAATATAATTCTTTTATTTGTTTTATTCTCATAACGAATGATGAGCTATTTTCGATTTATTTGGTGCTGTATAGAATTTCAAATCTATGTGTAGGTCACGAGTTCTGACGCCAACGCTTTTATATTTACATATTGCGTAACGTAATATTATACACGCGTCAACAGAATTATCAATTTATGCCAGCATAAATGTTTACTTATAATATTTTGTTCACATTAACCCGGCACAAAAATAGCATAAATCCATAAACATTCTTTATACCTTGTGCTACTTATGGTACATTTGCATTGTGCAATTTGTGCAAATATATGTAGCACCCAGTAGGTCTCAAGATAGAGCCATCATTTATTATAGCGATCGATGTAGAAGGCTTTCATACAATGGATTGAAGCTTGTGTGTTTGTCGGTCTGAAGCAATGTCATTGCATTTTTGTGTTCAGATATTTTGACGAAATTTGCTGTACTCAGGTGTTTTAACCCAAAGACGAATCCTATTGCAAACTAATTGCAAGATTTTTAATACCACTCACTAAAACGTTCCATTTGCAAAAACTCTTTATTCGAAGAAAATTTTTTATTACTCGAGCAAAATACTTGACATAAAAAAAATGTTGATAAATTAGGTCGGATGGTATCATCGTTCAGAACAAGAACTCTTTCGAACTTTAGAACTCTACGTTGTAGTATAACTTGGTCCAGAAAAGCGATTGCCATATAATACTACACTCAATAAGTTCGCAGCATGACGTGTGCACGTTTTCACTGCTGATGTAAATGTGTATAATTTGAATCGGATGGCATTGTTTTTAAAATTTCGTCTTTTTAGAACTTTGGGGCTTTATGGTATACCACAACTTGATCCAGAATAGCCATTGCCATATAATACCTCACTCAATAAGTTCGCGACGTGACTTGTAGATGATAGTAGGTCAATGATGACATGACATGACTTGTAGGCTGATATATCCATATGATTTTTAAATTGTTCCCTCTTTCAGACGAAATGCGTCGAAATTTTATAATATTTTTGATTAGTTTACAAGTTACAGTTGTTTTAGCCCAACTTTTCAAAATATAATTTTTTCGTCGACTTTCGCTGATTGTTGTCCACTCAACTGATTGGCGATTGAACTCTAAAGTGTAATGATAGATTCATGCTTCATCTGTTGTCCCATATCGTATAGAAAAAAAACTTCTTATTTCGCCTAGACAGCTTCACACAGCACTCTGAGTCAATAGTTGTTGTTGTTATTATTGTTCAAAAGTGAACAAAGGCTTCTCCTTTAGAGCAGAGCTTTCTCATGAAGAAATACTCATGCAAAATCGTAAATTCATTACGTATTTACATCATTAGAATCTCAGATATCTCACGTAACTTCACTTTTCGGTCTTCCAATTAAATTTCGTTCATTTTCCGAGTGGTCAGCATTATTTGTGCCGGCAGGGTCTCGTTTCAAGTCAGGAAACCACTGACAAGTTGTTGTTTTGAACAGGCAATAATTGCCTTAACATCTGTCAAGCTGGTTCGTAGTTTTAGCGATACTTTTTCCTTTTAAAAGGTAACGCTTTACCAACACGCGAGCACACGATTTTTCTTTTCGAAAATTGCAGTTTAAGGTCACTAAAACAATTTTATCTATTGGTCGGAATATCGTGAAATTTTGACACAATTCATTCGAAAGATGGAACTATCTAAAAATAGCGGACGCTACGTATTTATTAACTGACCTAACGTTATTTAGGTGTATTTTTGGGGTCCCTCCCCCCCCCCCCCCCTCTCTCTCTTAATGGGTTTTTAAAGAGGTAAATCTAACAACAATAAAGCCTAATTTTGGATATTTTGGATAAATAATAAAAAAAAGTTCCATATTTGATATGAAACCCGTCGATTAAGATTTTTCCGATCGCTCCCATTCAAGAGTTCGTATGAAAAAGTAGCATTTATTATTATTATGGTATTAGGCGAAATGTTCTAAGGTCGGCCTTGCCTGGCTGTAATGTTTTTACTCTTGTTTGGCTATCAACTTAATTCATATTTTGTTTATATATTAGTTTCCTGTTTTGTTTGTAAATAATTCATTTATTTTTATTTATACTAATATTGGTGTTTGTAAGCTCCTTTTCATGTAACAATTTTGCGAAAGTAACGAGTTTTAGTTCAAATCAAATCAGAAAAGATCACGCAATAAATATTGTTTTTATTGATTCTGGCAACTTGGCCTTTAATTAAGTGTAATCATTTTCACGACAGAAAATCGCTACTTACTAAATCAGTCAAATAACCATTTAGTGGACTTGTACGTAACGAATCAGTAAAAGGATCATTTTATTATGATTTGGGAGCATGAACATTCCGATCAGCATCACAAACATAACTTGAGATTTACGGAATTTTACATACATACATATGTTGGATGTCCCTTTTCGTAAGAAACATTTTAAGATAAGGAATCATCATTTCTTGCATCACTAAATATTTATGATGTAATCCTCTTTTAGTAGATCGTATACAAAATTTCAAATTGTAACCAAAAAATACTTGAAGCAAATTGAGTAACACTATAAACCTTTGAAACACACACAAACTGGTTTTATAAACTTAGCAAAGAGATCTATGTTTTAATTAATCATCTTATCCCTTAAGAAATCGTGAAAACTTTAATACTTAATTATAATCATCACTGTAAATATGTCTAACTTTGGTTGGCAAACAATGATAAATGATAAATGACAAGTAATAATAATTATTATAATAATTAACTAAATGAATGTGCGAACATGTTAGCACACCTTTATGCATTCGTTTTATTTATGTGAAAGTACACAGAAATACTTTCAACACATATTTCAACATTTGCTTTACTTATACAATTTTTTTTGTAAATCGCTTGGCGACAAACTTCAGCAAGAAACACTCGAATGTTTAAAAAAGATATAATACAGCTAACGAACACTTTTTTTTTTTTACTTCATATAGAGAAAAAAACGTGCGTATGAAAACTGTTATCAGATTAATGTGGGTCAATTTTTTAAGTGGCACTATTTTCAATATATTATTAAATACTATATGGAAAATAAAAAAAGTTATATTAACTTTGAATCGAATCTCTGACGCCCACTATCTAAAGCGAGAAAGTTTAATCGCAGACAAATTAGAGTCAACCAGACAACCAGAGTTTCATGGCTATGATGAATATCTTCATCTAATTATGGATCGACGTTCGATATGAATGATAAACTATTGTAAGCAAAATTTCGAAATTTTTATTTCTATTTCTCTCTTTTTATACCCACTACCCAAGGTGAGGTATGTATTAATTTTGTCATTTTGTTTGTAATGCGCAGAAGGAACCACATAGTATATATATTCTTCAGAAAAATCAAATTTAAAATCGATTTAACCCTGTCCGTTCGGCAGTCCATCTATTTAATGTTTCTGGTAAACAATTTCTTGGTTGCAAAAATAAAGATATTGGCTTCAAATTGGCCAGAAATATTGGAAGTTCTTACGTGCAGGCTAGAATTGAAAATGGGCAGATTGGTCAAAAGACACTCCCAAGTAGAACCAAAAAAAATTAGTTTTTTTGCTCACTACTCATTAACGATAGCGAATAGATCCATAAAAATGACCACAAATATTGCGCTATCTGCCCCGTAGACCCTGTAAAAAATGGAAAGGATCGTCCACCCGATATAATAATATATCAAATTCTTTTTTTGTGATAAACAAACATGCTTCAGTATTTATACCAAGTGTATATATTCTTGAAGAGTATGAAATTCGGGATCCACCTAGATATATCCGTCTGTTCGTTTGTTCACCCGTCTGTTTGCCTATTTGTGTCATGTCTTTGGTAAATATTTTCTTGACCACAAAAATGAAGATATCGGCTTCAAATTTGACCACTCCTGCAGCTGAAAATACGTCGATTTTCTGGTTGTTTCGCTCGGTGCTTATAGACGACTAAATAACAATTTCCACGATATTCCATAAAAACAGTAAAAGTCTGCCAGGCCCACCTATTAATATGTAATTTTCTTTTTTTTAAGGGGAATTCGACACAGCCGAATATAATTGTTTTACTTGTTTTTTTTTTTTATTCTCTCCTGTACTGTGTACTGTACAATTTTGATTTATTTTCTAATTTGGCCTATAGATAAGCTTGCTTCTGTCAAATTTCACCATATTATTATATCAACCTTTACAATCGTAAGGTTTTGCTGCAGAAATTGGTAGAAGAACTAATTAATTGGAATCGGTGTTAAGTCTACTAATAATATCTCGAGGAGATCATTTCGGCTGTCATATAGTCGAATATATAAAAGTGACGACTAGCAAGTCGTTGCGCCACGGGTTCTCTTTCTTAGTTCGGTAAACCATACTGAGTGCTCCGCCGGTAAAGACATAACATTTACCGATCGAATACAAGCCCACTAAAGCCATTCCCTCTCTCATTCCCTTTCCCCACTCCATCCTAATCATCACCCTGTACACGTATAAGAGACATCTGCTGAGTGATTGTTCCTATTAAAAAAAAAAAAGAAAAGAAAATATTCTCTGCGACGAATTTTTTGGTATTACGAAGAGAATGACTGGTAAACCACTATAAACTGATCTTTTAGTCTTCAGTATAACAATGCAATTGACGCTGTTACAGCTGGCTATAAACTGCAGCACATCAGAAAATATAAATGTACAAACACATGCGAAAAAATTATAATAAAAAAAAAATAACTATGAAAGTTGAATTGATTTTAAGACGAATTTTGTATACCCACCATCTGAAGTAATTACATATAAATATCTAACGCTTTTATTAACTATAGAAGGGATGGTTGGCTTATTTAAATTTTTTCACGAAACCTTAAGATTTCTTGCAGAAATATTTAAGTCAAATATTTGACCAAAATCTTCTATTGAATGTAGGTTATTAGAAGTAATATTCTAAAATTAGTATTTCCTTAATTATATAACAATTTTCGGCGTACATGTATTTGAAATTCACTAAAATCTAAAAGGCACGCATGATTTATTTCTTTAAATTCGGAAAATTTGCAAGCAAATGACACAGAGTTGCCTTTTAATGTAAGAGAATTTCGAGGAGTAAATTTATCGTTCATTATCGAACGTCAAAAACGAATATATTCGCGATTGATATCTTTTGCTTGAAAACGATTTCGTACGCTAGATATTCGATGCTTTAAAGAAATACTGATTCTTCAGAAAATGGGTAATTCATAAATGGACTATAGTTATATATTTCCCGGTTTTCTAATCCATACAGGCTTAAGCTCTACAGTTATACACAAGTAGTTACCTAGTGTCAGGTGTCTGCCGCTGCTGTTTTTATGATATTGAAAGATCTCATATACAAACTATGGAGAGACAAAAAGGCCAACATCACTAACTCGATCCATATACTTTGATCAGATAGAATCCAATAATAATAATAATAATAATAATAACAAGAAACGAAAAACCAAGTGTTATATTAGCTAGTCCACCACTTACATGAGAGTAATTTAAATGAAAACAAAAATTTTATGTAAACCTTACAGCTCCTAACAATTTCATATCTCTTTTATTATTTAACATATAGATCATAAAGAGAGAATTACAATTTTAAATGTTACGAATTGAATGACAAAATTAATATGCTACCATCTCAACCTGACGAAAAGGAAAGACAAAAAAGACAGAAAAAAATTTTATTCACATCAAACCGCGAAAAAAAAAAGAAAAAATTTCATAAGCAGCGTATTACCGCATATTGAGCCATTGTGGTTTTATGCTCGTTACTTACATTTAAGAGCATTATTGCATGTATGCATATGCGCTTCTTTGCGGACAATACTCGTACGCTTCTTTTCGAAAACACTAAAGGTTTTGTAAATCGATAATTTTTGCTTGAATGTGCTGCTCTTTTTATATGCAATTAAAGCAGTTAAAGTAAAAATTTTAAATTAATTATTAAAATAAAAATATTATATAAAAAAATACGTTCGTAGGAAATAAAAAAAAAAACTTAAATAAACTGAAATATTTGTTGAATTAATTCGTTTATAAAACTGTAGAGTGTCCATTTGTTGTTATCGCTTATATGTTAAAACCTTAATATTTATTTATAATTTTATCTTTTCCGGATTTCCAAATATGCTGACTTATATTATATATATTAAGTGATAGTTTTTTAGTACAAAAATACCTTAACGAGCAGCATATTTTTAATATAAAATAAAAATTTAAACTTGAGCCCAATATTCATTTACGTATTTGCAATTTTTATTTTATGTCTTCAAAGAATTTTGGTATACTAGATTCGTTCTCCTGTTCTTAACATAATATGTATATATATATATTCTTGATCAAGATAAGAATCTGAGTTAATTTATAGGTCTTTCTATGATTTTGAAAAGTTTTTTAGTCACAAAAACTGACATATGAATGCTTTATTTGCCAAATCGATTCGTTTGAGATAATCAAGTGGGCGTTGACAGGAATATATATGCATCAGAACCATCTAGTGGCAAAAAACCTCAGAAACATAACATATCCCCCAATACATAGTTAGGGGTCAATTAAATGTTTCGATATTAACTTTAAAAAAATTCAGAAAGTAGAATTAGTCGGTTTGGCAAGTAAATCAATTATATGAAAGTAATATCTTGTTTATGAATTTTTAGTTGATGGCCACAAACAAAGTTTAGAAGTCGTTGTGAAGGATTTCCGCAATAGGCGGACATAGTAGACGAACAGCTGTAATTTATAACTCATCTCTTCTATGTAGTTCCAGTAGCTTGCGTATGCCGGGAGATTTGATAAATCTCTCTGCTTGCTGCTGTCTTGCACTACGCTTCGAGTGGTTAGTTAATTTTTTCTGTGCCCATTGCGATAGCAGCCTTTTAATACAACTCTTGAGCACGCCATAGAAAGTTTCCGAACCTGTCAAACAGTCGTCGCTCTTTCATTACCTTCAAAACCCAAATTTCCGGGCATCCACATCAAATGTATCTTGTTGTGTTTGCCCAACTGATTCAGGGTTTGAAAACTTAGATGCCAACGTGTTTCCTTTCGCGTCTTGACTGTCGGACTGTAGATGCACTGTCTTGTATCGCCTTCTTAAACGTTCAGAGGCATGTGTAGGGATTACATTTTGGTGCCACATACAGGCTTAGAAACTTAACGTACCGCATATACCACAAGCTGCCTGGGGATTACATCTACCGCATGTATATATATCATTATCTATAAATTAAAGGTAGCAGTATAAAGTTATTCTTATACTTAAATTGATAAACACCCGTGATGTGTGTATTTTAAGTCTTTCTGTGAGCTCTACATATTTGTGTTCATAAGCTTAGCATACAACATCTATCTGGGCTGTGAGTGTATATATGTTAATCTCTGTGCATAATTTAAAAGTATTAATAATATTACTCTTACTTAAAATGATGTAATGCATGCAATTAACTTCTAAAATCTAGTCTCACTTTATATCCAACAAATCTTTTCTATCATTTAAAACGAATAAAATTTAAATTTTAAGCAAATTTATGCGAAGTGATTGTAGATGGCATTCATTCCGCATTGAGAGTAAAATTCTTAGAAAAATTGCAAACAAATTTATTTTCGTTAACCAAAGTTTGTTACATATATATCGAATGATGCACTCACTGGATGATAGTCCCGTAGCCTACCAATGCTTAATGGAACATCATCTCGTAGGAATTGCGTTTTTCTGTACTTTAAACTACTTACCGTGGCTACACGTAAAAGCCAAACGAAGTAATATTTAGATAAAATACTTTATTTATTTTTATTTCTATTCTTAGAGAATTTTCTTTTTTTTTATTTTTTGAAAAATTTATAAAATTATTACTTCGGTGATTACAAGAAAATGATATTTTTTTTTTATCTGCAATACTTTTTTCTTTTCCTTCCTGCGTTTGTTTGATTTTTATTTGTTTCCTTTTTATCCACATTTTTTTCCTCTTTTTTTTTTTTTGAAACGCATGCACGTAATTTCAGTCGCAATTACCGCAATCAAGTCTGCCTTTGAAGGCTATCATTGTGTGACTTCATCAGTGTTGCTTTAACTTTAAATTGGTAACTGGGGTGTTCGTGTGGATATGCGTGTATAAATTGCATGTGCAATACATACACACATATATTTTACCAATACATGCAAGCATTGATGCATCAATAAAAAGAAAGCCAACACGCACACACCTACTCAAAGAATCACACTATAACATTAATCATAGTGAAGGCTCAGGAAGGTTTCCTATATAAGTAATGCTCGGTTGATTTCACTGTTTGTTGCTGATGGTTTTGATGACGGTTACTGCTTTCTAGGCTATTTTTACTTTGATATCAACTCTTAGTGATATGCGACATGCATGCAAACGTCCGAAAAGGAAAATTTTTAAAGCTTTTAAATTAAAAATGATCGTACGTACGTTGTACGCTTCTTAGAACTTCCAAAAATGTAAGGATTTTTCGATTTTCGATATAACAATTCGATTTTTCATTTTAACAATTTTTAAAGTTCCTAGCAGTAGCAACTCAATTTCGATAGAAAGATGAAAGATGAAAAGATGAAATATGTATAGATTTCTCATTTGCAGCACAATTCAGAAGCCGGGTTTGTGACGAATTTAAGGAATTGCCCGCAATAACTAAAAGTGGAAAAAAAAACTATGAAACTCCAATACCTCCTAACTTGTTGCGATTTAAAAACTCGATCTAAAGTTTTAACGCAAATATTTATTAGGTTGTAGGTTTCATTTTAAAAGAGCACACAGTCTTAAATTATCATCAAAAAATTTGCAAACATGATGATTCGAAGCCTAAAGCTCTTCTTGCTTAATAGTAGAGAAGTTATGCAAATAAAAAAAAATAAAAAAATTTTTTTTTAAATTTAACAACCAATATCAGTTGTTTCAAATTTTTCGAATATTTTTTATCTACACTCCCTGTTTTACTTGTTAGTGCTAAAACTTAAACTAACTAATAAAAACTTAAAACTCAATTACAATGGAAAAGTGGTCGTATACCAAGAATTTTTTAAATTTTCATATAGTCTTTGTTTCATGCCTGGACAAGCATTTCCATTTATAAACAAATTATAAGAAAAAAAATCATTACAATAATGAATAATGCATACGAAGCGTCGCCGGCTTACACGTGATCAATCAGGAGTCATAAATCATTATGAAATATATGACCAAACAAGAGAATATAAAATTATAAAATATATTTATGTAAAAGTTTTTTTTTTTTTTTTTAATAATATTTTTCATGCATATGTTGATTGAAAGAGAGATCACAATAGTAATAAATAAAGTAATGCAATAAAAGATTGCGATGATGACGATGATGACGATGTTGATGGCAATGGTTGATGCTATTGATGATGAACTGGCCTCTGTATTGCGGTTAATGTAAATCATTACAATATGATGATGGCTAAAGGAGAAGTATTGCGGTCAAAACTATTAAAATTATTTTAAAGGAAAGTTTAATTAAGATTTAAATTTATCAACCAATTTATTAAATAAAATCATACAGACAAAGTAGGAAAAAGTTATTTTCCTTATTAATATACGGTCATCCATTTTGTCGTTCGGACAAGCTTGTTTCAATAACATAAATAAAACAGAACTGTCATCTATGATTTCATATGTTCAATGCAATGTTTGCCATTTTACGATATGTTTCGCTTAACGACTGCTAAACGTGTTCAACTATTAAAAATTTACTACAGAAATACTGTTTCTACGGTAGGTACGTTTCATGCATTACGAGCAGATTATGGTCGGCACAATCATCCATCTTAGCGCGCTATAGACAAAACTATGAAGAAATTTGAAGAAACTAGGTCTGTAATAAAGCCCACACACCATCGAAAGGCATGCTCGGCTGAAAATATTGCTGTTAGTGAAAGTTTCGAAGAGTATCCAAACCTACCCATTACACCGCTCGCATAGCATTCTGCTCGCTGCAGATGTCTCTGATGGTTTATTGTTGACTCCTGCTCTAAAGCTTTACCCATACAGTGCCCGATGGCACAGAGAGCGGTAAAGCGCACATTCAACGACCCGAGAATGATTAGTCTCCGAGTGCCAGATGGAGACAAGCTATGGGACGTGTCCCCTTCTCGCCACTTGTCGGAGTGAGGTCCATCGAAAATCTCCGCCTTTCTATGGATCAAGCACCCGGTTGCAATACAACTCTCTGCCTTAAAGTCAGCAAGCTGACTCTTTCCACCATGGAACTCCCGCAATGGGCCATTCCCGCTTTCAGATCGAAGTAAAGGAAGATGACCACTTGGGGGATACCAGATATGAGGACAGAAAATCAAATGAAAAAAGCAATAATTCTGGTCAGGCTTGCAGGTTTCATACTACTTGACTCGATGGTGGGATAGTGATACTGTAGACAAAAACAGCAAGGAAAGAAGTAGCCTACATTATATCCATGGTCATGATATTCTCACTGGCCGGATCAAGGCCTATCCCAAACTTTTCCGTTCATTATAAGAAATTACATTTTATGTTTTATTATTATAAGGAAATTATTATAAGGCCAAATCCAAAAAAGGTATTGCGACCGTTGCAGTCAAATGACTAACAATTTTTTTTTTTTGGACGTAAAGTTGAGGACATGGACATGGAATAGATGTGGTTTCAACAAGACGATGCCACAACCCACCTAGCATTCTCCATATTCGCGTAATTCAGATTTTGATAATGGAAATTGGCCACCAAGATCGATCGATTTCTCACTGCTGGACTGTTTTTGTGGGATTAAGCAAACAGACGAGTTTATGCAAACAATTTTCAAATCCATAACGCTTTGAAACGAATATCCGTCAGTTTATGGCCGAGCTATTACCTACTTTGCGCAGACAAATCATTGAAAGTTATTCTATAAAATTTCAGTCATTTTAAAATGTCTCGTGGAGATCATTTAAATAATTTTGTATTCCATAAATAATAGTAAAATCTAAACAACATATTGAAAGAAAAATTTTATCCAAAACTCAATCACAACTGGGTCTTATTTAAGTTTACTACAAAACTACAAAATTAATGACGCTACACTACAACGCTGCTTATAGAGAGCGGATTAAAATCTCGTACTCTTATACAACCCTTCCTAGACTACAGTACAGCAACTTAAAATATTCAATTTGAAAATGCATTTTGAACGATTTTTCTTAGTGATTTTACTGAAAAATATGCTGAATACACTGAATACATGCCAAAAGCACGTAAATTATTTTTTCGGTGTTTTTGTTTTGCGTTTAAAAGAAGGTCTTATTGAACGATGACAGTCTATAACAATGATTCCAGAAAAAGCAAAAAAAGTCTTGATAAAAATATTACCATCGTCGATGAATTCGAATATGCATGGCTTACACTTTTAAGGGTATTAAGAGGACATAACTCCAAATCCAATGAAAGTGAAATATCATCAAATCAAAATCAACAAATAAGAAAGTTATATACGACTTTGCCGAATCATCTATACCCACCACTCTTATCTTAAAAAAGGGTGAAAAACTGAATTGTCATAAGTGGGCGTGGCAATAAAAGAACTTCCAATGTTTATGATAAATTTGAATATCTTCATTGGCAATGAAAGAATTTCCAATGTTTCTGACAAATTTGAATATCTTCATTTTTGCGGTCAGGAGAATGTTTACCACAGATAGGCGGACAGATGGACATGCTTAAATCAATTCTCAATTTGATGTTGATCAAGAATATATATACTTTGTCTCCCGGGGGGTCTCCGAAATTACGTTTTGATAGTTACAAACCAAATTGCAAAATGAAATGTTCACCTTCACCTTCGGTGGTGGGTATAAAAATAGCTGATATATATATATAGCTGATATATTATACTGATAGTTTTTAAGAATTGTTTTAATTATTTGTAGTCTGTCCAAATTGTGCTTCCTTTCATATGGTGATATCAAAAAAAATTCTTCTTTATTTCATGAATAGTGTTAGGGAAAGCTTTGCTCTTCCGACACAGTGCAGCATAATTTACAAAAGAAACGTGAAAAGCAATGGCTAGCAATCGACAATATTTTGAATAAAATATCTTTTAATTAAAATATCTTGTTTTGAATTTTCTATTTTACTAAAAAGCACTTTAAAACTCTTTCATACATTCATTAGCACGATTCATCGTTAGATAGCTTAGCTTTCTCGACCAAAACAAATTCGTTTTCGATTTTACTATAATAAATAAAAGCCTTTAAATGATTGATGGGAAACTTCTGCAATTTTTGATTTAAGTAAATGATGATGTTTTGATTTTCGTATACATTCAAAATAAAATGAAATGAAACATTGATTTTTTTTGCCTTTTCTAAATCCAAGCATGGTCTAGATAACAAACACTTTACTATGGTTTTTTTTTCACTTTTTATATGCCATCATCCCTTATGGTATGGTTTGAGTGATGTCTTATAATGCAATTGTATAAACAATTAATTATATCGGCATGCAAGATCCCAACTCATACATGGAAGAGTTGACTAACGTTAGAAAAGAGCTGAGTAAAGACCATAAACCTTTCAATTCAATTTCAAATTTGTCAAGAAGAGAAAAATCTTCTAAAGAAAAAAATCAAAGGACGTATTTGTGGAAGAGGATTATGTAGTCATATCACTCACCACACAATCCCAACCTATTCAAGCAGGGAGTTAGATCTCATATGTGATTAAAATACATAATAATATCTTCTGATATTAAATATTTGTTTCCAAAGCATAATTTTATTTGCTTTCATTTTATTTGTTTTATTTAAAACTGTTGACATATTTTTCAAAATAATATCATTCCAGCATCAGGTTATATTTCAAGCTGTTAACAAAATTAAATTTGGAAATAAATAAAATATTTATGAACTCTTTCAACAGCTGAAAAGGATAACAAAATTTTTTGGTTTTTTTTTATTTTTATTTTTATTTTTCTTTTACTTGTTTTTTTGTTCTCTTTCGCTTCTGTTGGGAAAAAACAAAAAAAGTAAAGAACAATAAATAAAATATATTTTTAATAAACATGTAAAAAAGCTATGCTTCTACCTTAGGCGAATTTAGGATACCCATCATTTCACACAATATTTTATTAAATCCTTAGATCGAAATCATTTATTCTTAACTTTATTACTAATCTTTTGTATAGGTTTAAGGAGAGAAACTTGGTATTTGAAACTAATTCTATACAAATAAGATACCTTTCAATGTTTTTTTAAAAAGAAATATGATAAGCAAAGTTCGCCTAAGAATTCACTAACGATATGGTGAAAGAAAAAATTAATTGGAAGAGATTTCTAAATTGTGATCTGCTTGTTTTGTCAAACTTGATACAATAAATCGACTCCTATCTCTGGCTATCAGTCACTTTTTGTCTGCTTTACGAGTTTAATCTATAACGCTATAAGTAAGAGATCGTACCGATGGGTGTAAACGTGAAGCGGAGTCTTGAGTCTATCAAATGAATGGTAAAAAAATATGAAATTGATTACATTCAATAATCTACAAATTATCTAAACAAAAAATGACCGCCGCAACTCTTCATACGTTGGGATATGCCGCAACTGTAGCTGAGTTGTTAAAAAGCGCCTCTAGCGGTTCAAATCTCATTACAGTAGAGTTTTTCGTAAGCAATACACTAAAATAAATACACCAACGAAACGATAGCCTACGTTGCTAATGCTCAAGACACTTCTCTAATCTAAGAATTAGATTCATTAGCCTAGAATATAATAACAATAATAATAATAATAATAATACATTAGTATATATCAATAGCGTACGTTAACTAAATTTCATAACCAGCATATCCATCAGTGATAACAAGCATTCGGAAGAAGTTGGTCGTGATAAAGAGTGGCAAGAAGTCATTCGTAATAAGCAGTCGGAAGAAGTAATAATAAGGACACGGAAATCATAATAAGCGCTCGGAAGTCAGTTCTAACATAGAGTCGTAAGAAGTCAGTCGTAACTTATAGTCGTAATAGTCGACTAGTTGTAATAGAGAGTTGTATACTAATAGTTGTATACTGATAGCTCTTATACTGATAGTTCTACGTTGGAGGTTGTAAGTAGAGAGTAGAATAATAATGGTATTCGGAGCAAATAAGAATTAGAGCGATAAATACCTTTTAATTGAGATTATAAATAAAATCTACACTTTTCGCGATCTAGCGATACGGACTTTGTCTAAAGGAAAAATATAAAAAGGCCAGTTTGTAACAATATGTTAAATCAATTACTTATTAATAATAAAATTTAAAGTCTTTAAATAATCACTAACTTCTTTGATAAAGGAATAAGGATAAAACTTCCTTTCATACACTTTATTTTATACACTTACAACTTAATGCTACAGTGGCTAGTTTAATAATGTCGAAATTTATTTGGCTTAAACCGAGTGGAAATAAAATTATTATACATATAACGATAAACAATAAGATGCGATGACAACGATTATCAATAGCTGGGGATGTAACTTTAGCGATTAGATGCAGGTGGTAACAATTAATTAACGCAATACGCGTGTTATACTACTACGCTAAAATTCCTATAATATAATATATTAAACCAACTAGTTATTAATAATAAACTTTAAAACGTTTAAATGCTGCATATAGGAAATTTTCGAAGCAAACACTTTCACTTAGTTTCATTTTTAAAATTTATCAAATTTCTCTGTGAAAATTATCGACATATTTTATCGAAAAACTTTTTCGCTCTCTATAGCTGTGAAAACACAATGAAGCCACGCTTATGTCCCTAGAAATGTAAACACGTGTGAATGTAAATCAACGCAATAAAACATCACAGTTTGTTTGTATTTTTTTTTGTCCCTTGGTCATGGGGATATAATCGCGGTTTCTATAACTTTACTATCATTAACCCCAACATCTCCTCACAAGCCTACAATTGCACGTTGTGAGAATCAAACTTTCGGGTTCGTGTTGATCCTACATTTAAACTAAATCAATTTCTTTACCTATTGTACTTTTGATAATTCCTCTTATTAAATTATTTTTACTTTAATTTTAATTTTTTTTCAAATTGTAACGAACGTTTTGGAGTTACCAAATTCGAAGTTTTAACAGCTAATTTGGAATGGGATCATTATAATCATCGAGTCTAAGCACAAATTTAAAGGAAACGAGAAAAACAATTCTTCTTTCTTATTGATTCAGCCGTCATGCAGTATATCATCCATCGTGACTTTCTTCGTTCGGAACCGGACTGGTTTGCGCCTTGAGTTAAGACAAGCTGACTAAATGGATTAAGTGAGACGTTAAACTATATAGACAAATGGTATAACAAGAATCTTTTAGTAAAAACCTGAAAACTAACAAAAAAAAATAAGAAAACTATAGTTTCTTCTAAGAAACTCATAGTTTAGAATAAATACTACCAAAACAGTAGAAGGAAATACGAACTGTAAATGATACGTAATTATTATTTTATTTTTTACCACATTTCATTAATAAATTGGAGTTATATGAAGTTAAAACAATAGACTCAATCCTGCTTAAATGATAATTGAAATGGCTATGAATAATATAATGCGATCGAACGAACAAATATAAAGAAGAAGGTAAGTTTTCAAGATTAAATCAATAAGGAAAGCTTGGTTCAAATCGGTGAGTTAACCCTAGGCATTAGCTTACGAATGTTCGTTTTCCGGACGGAAAATTTCTTTTCTGTACAATGCCATACAATAACATCTCAATCGTATTTTGTAGTACATGAACAAAGAAATAAGAGAACTGAACCGAATACTGTGCTTATAAAAGAGATGATGACGGCCGAAGGGGAACTATCAGTCGGTGTCGTGAGCAAGTGAACACCTTACAGCTAATTTTTGTAATGAATTATTGCCTCCGATAACTATGGAAAATGCGCAGCGGGTGAAACAGTTTTCTATAATATCAAGTGAAGGGTTACCGTTAGTAAAGACATTTATACAAGCCTTAGATAGAAGGTTAGTTAAATCTTAACTGATGAGTACTCAAAATTCATTCTAAAACGTAAATAGTTCCCTTAATTACGCGTTAACTTTATTATTCACAACATTTATGGTTATTACACGCAAAGTAAGTTAAGGTAGATACAGCTTTTTTCCCCTTTTCTAAAGAAATAAAAAATAAAAAACAAAATAAATATAATTAAAGTAATCTACTTAAGAAAATTGATAAAAACAAAAAAATCCAACGAGTAAACAAAATCTTTATTTGTAATACATACGAAAATCTCTACTACTTCTCTTTACATTTAAATCCTAACCAAAAAAAGGGCTAAATTATATTAAACTGAGAGCATCAGTTGAAAAGTATGTGATGCAATAAAAAGAAGGAAAAAGAAAAAAGAAAAGAAAACGGGAAAAATACAACAACACAAAAAAACCTTAAGTTAGAAAATATTTACATAAAAAATTCATGAACTATAGTCTTGAACTTTTTCTATTCTTTTCACTTAATACTAAAAGAAAGAAAGATATAAAGAAATAACCCCGTGCATAAATCAAAAGCAAGAAACACTTGCACATGCATTTGTTCAAATAACTTGAAGATAATAAGATTAGAAAATATCATTTAATTTTAATAAAATATTATGAAAAAAAAAAAGAAAAAAGAAAAGAAAAATAAAAAAAAGAACTAGAGCCAAAAGGCATAGCAGAATAAGTGCATTCTTTCAATTCAGATTTTGTAAAATTTTCATTTAAAATTAAAATATTTAAATGTATTAAAATATAAATGCCTTTTATACCATTACAATGATCTTTGAATGAATAAAAACAAGACTTTTATTGGCTTTTAGCACTTCATATGTGTATTCCTTGCTTTAAAATAGAAAAAAGAAAGTATAAAAATAAAGCTTAGTACTTACAATAAAATCTTTTTCTAATCATAGATTTGAAAAATAGATTTGTAGTTCATTTTCCCTTATATAAACTCAACCTAATTTGAATATATTTTTGATGATACAAATAATTTCTTAAAAAATTCTTAAAAAATTTAAATTTAAAGATAAAAAACTTTACCTAAGAATGTTCAATTTTCTAATGTTAACTGCTATGATGTCACAATTTTAAATCAGATTCCATCAATCAAACAAATCAAAACACTGTAATCAGGACAAGACGACTATTCAATACCCTACAACACTTTGTCAAATACAATTTTTCATTTACTTTTGTGGAAAAAATAGTACAGAATACCTTGATCCCACGTATATTTTTCATGGGAGCCCTTATAGAAGGGGGGAACCAAAGCGTGAGTCCAAATTTAGCAAAACTTAATTTTTCTGTCAAAGATCTTTTTATTCTTCTAGTATTTTTGCAATTAAGTAAATAAAAATTGTTGCCATAAAAAGGTTTAGTTTTCACAAGAACCCTTACAAGTAGTAGAGTCTAAAAAATAGATCTATGTGGTCCAAATTTGCCGGAATCAATTTTTATGTCAAGCCTTCTCATCATAAAAAGTCTTACTTTTCATGAAAACCCCTATATGGGGTAGCGTCCGACAAATAGGTCTGCTTAGTCCAAACGTAGTGCAGTTAATTCTTATGTCAAATTACTGTCAAGTCGCTTCATAAAATATTAAACTTTAGATCTTTTTACCACATAATAGCTTACTTTCCGCAGGAGCGGTCTCATCCGACTCAAAGTTTTCGTATTTATTTCATATACTAAAATACTAATTACTATCGATTTCAACCGATACCGTTCATATCCTTGGGTCACAACATGTCGGTATACCAATATATATAGTATAAGACAGCATGAAAGCATGGACTAGTTTCTTACGGAAATTGTTAGTGATAGCGATTGCTTTCGCCAGTAACTGTTTAGACTCGACACACTGTTCCGTCGTAGGCGAAACAGTGAAGCATGACCTGTTGAAATATTCATGATTCAGTGGCAAGAGAGATAGAATTAAAGTTATTATTGATGAGCAAGTAACCCTGCAAGACTTGATTCCGACTGCTATCTTTCCGTTTTTGGAACCTTCCTTAAGGAGGCGATCCAGCTAAGAAGAGATGAGCTTGTTCGCAACAGACGGACCCTTAAGACATATTGCTGTCATTGATTTAACATCTGTGTGGATTAATGTCACGGTGCATCTAAGCACAGGACTATTTTTTAGCGAACGATGGTCGGCGTCAGTCTTTGGAACAAACCCCCAAAAGAGCGCCCCGCTATTCTTGAGGTTCCAGGATAAACATTCAGTCCAGAGTTTTCTTCTGGTCACAGGATGCTCCCACAGCTATCCCCCAAACATCACAATATTTCCCAAAAGGCCCCCATCAGAGATCGAGGCACAAGGCATTCTCTAAGTTTGTTGACGCAGTCAATAAGGCATCCGAACCCCGTGGATTTATTGTTCACTTTACGTTTTCTATAGTTCACGGAAACGAGCTTCCCCCACCTAATTTTAGAATTTATTGTCTACTTGAAAACACATCGACACTATTTGGTTGCATCATAGTGCACCCAGTGCAACTAGTACCCCAAGCAGTCATAAATAACTACAAATTAACACTGTTATTACGTGCTAAGTACATGTACGACTCCTGAGATTTCCTGCTACAATTCGAATTATAGCTGTTCCCAGGTATCAGAGCTTGAAATCTTACGCCTCTTTTAGCCGTCAATTCAGGCATTAATCAGTACTATTTTCATTCGTCATTCGTTCACGTTGCAGTTCCTAAGTTAGCAGTCTCTAAGTACAAAAAGCTGCCTCGTTTGAGCAACCTGACCCCGGTGGATTTATTTATTCGCAAATTAAACCACTTTTGCTTAAAATATTTACTCTTATTTTGAGGAATGTAGTCCTGAGCGACGACTCTAATATGTCGTCAATTGCTTACGACAATTCAATATTGGTGTTCAAAACCAAATTATATCGGCTTTCATTTTTTCAGAGTTGAATTAAATTTAACGGCTTTGATTTGCAATTTGAAATGAAAACAACAAATTTTCAATATATTATTATTAGTCATCTAGAAAGTAAATGATCCACGTATATCAATCTGAAATTCGATATAAATTTTAAATTAAATTCGATTTTAATACTCAACTAATTCGAGCAATGCAAGCCTTCGCAAAAAAAAAAAGCTTAAAAAGTTTTAAAAACAACTTTTTCCACGATTAAGGTTCATATGTGTGTGGATAGACATATTTAGTTATTTAAAAAATTTATGAAAAGAAATTCTCAGAAATAAGCGAAAAATGATAAAAGCTGCATGTAATGCAAAAAGAAGAAATGCAAGAGTTTCAATGTTGGAGAAGCAACGCTTAATATAAAATAACATATTGTTCTTCATCTTTAATTTAATTTTTATCATATGTACATACATCGATTTATTTCTTCTGTCTAAAGAAAGGAAAAAAAAAGTAAAGGAAATTCTTACATGTACGTATACACCCTCACAGATGCTTAAAACTTGTTTAAAATTGTTAACAGAATGAAAGGAAAATTCACTTTAAAGCGAATTTTGAATACCTATCCTGAGTAGGGCTAGTTGTTCCTATGAATTTTTTCTGCAAAGTTATGAATGAACTTCAAGGCTTTGTCTATAACAATATATAGTCATAATGGACATAATAGATAATTAAGGAAAAAACTCGAAGATTTCAAGATCTTATCACCTTTTTAATTTTTAAATATATTTACTTTCAACTTTCTATCTCAAAAATTTACGATAAATCGAGAAACTACCGTATGGACAGAGGAATGATCCTATGTGGGACGAACGACCCTAGAAGTTAACATTAAAACAAAAGAACATATAAAAGAAGGTTTAAAGATGGACAAGCAAACGGATAGACACGTATGGCAACAAAGTAGTAGACCGATAGGGGATAGTTTTGACAAACAGATCGGCGGTTGAACATACAAACCTATATGCAAACGATGAAAAGACTATCGTACCATGCGGAGGTATGGACAGATGTGGAGACGTTGAACGAATTGAACAAATCAGTAGGAAATTGATAGCGCAGCCATCTTGGTAAACTTATGGACAGTTTGAACAGATAAACTGATAGACATACGGATACCTGGGCAGGCGTGCCGAATTTACGAAGAAAACAATGTAGCAGACAAGTGAATGACTAAATCGTTGGATGAATAAATAGACGAAACTGTTAATGGGCAGATAGATATTCTTAGCTAGACGAATAGAACGTAGAATAAGTCAACTAACAGAAGATGGATCTTTAAAGAGACGAACAAATGGAAAGTTAAGCAAACTAAGAAATAATAATAAATAAATACATATATACGGACGAAAGAGATAATTAAAAGGATTCATAAACGATTAGATAAACAGACAATCAATTGAATGAACAATTAAATCTATAATTTATACACAGACAAAAGCATTCTATCAAATCACTATTTTACACTTTATATGATCTGTGGATGTTACCAAAGAAATGACGTTAACAACGCACTTCAAATCATTGGTGGCGCATATAAAACTGATGTGTGCAATAAGTAAGCAAAAAAGTAAGAATCACGACAGTGCCACAAGAAGAAAAAGAGACAAAGAAAAACAGCAACAAATTTAATAGGCGGTTATAAATCAGACGCGCCACCAAAAATACTTTTAGTCACAATGCATTGAACCAAAAGCGAATAAAGGAACAAAGTAAGCAGATCAACTAAAACGACAAAATACATATCATTGAACTTCTTTAGGGATGCACGAGTCGAGGAGTAAGCAAGTAAGCCTGCCAAGCAATATACTACATATAGAGCACACATGTGTGCATAAAACACAGGGTGGGCTAATCATTATTTTCTATCCGAAATATTTGATAAATTTGCAAATTTTTTTTTCTTTTTCTACTGTCAAATTAAACTTTAACAAAAATTAGAGAAATGTTATATACACGCCATTTGGGCTCGATTTACTATCTGTTAGAGATAGAGAAAGGATTGCTTTTAAGGCTTTTCATTAATGCTTATTGAAATGAGAGACAAAATAATTTAGTCACTATGTGCAATATAGTACCAGGACATAGCGCCGCGAAAGATATGAAAACGGAACTCAATCGTTACTTAACTCCGGCGTGTTTCCACAAAGTTGACATTGAAGGAAACGCTGCAATTGCAAAAGCCTTTACAATGCCAGGTGTTCCTGTTATTTTGTCTATCTCTAACGCAGTGAAAAAGAGAAGAACTAAATTCGTAAGCTATTGAGTACACTCCAAATACAGTGCACATCCTAGGCAGCTTAAAAACTAACGGAAACTACAGTTTGACCGAAATGTTCTACTGGTTATCAAGGTTAAAATAGATTGACATAAAATCACTTTAGTATGACAATTTCACAACGTTAAACAGTTCTAGCTGATTAGCATTCAAAAAAAAACCTACTTCCTCGGCACGAAAATAGTTCTGAATTTAAAACACAAAAATTCGCAATTAATGCAAATATCGTTATCGTGAATTCGTTTTCAAATTTAAGCAAATGATTGCTTGACAATTTTTCGTTGGCTTTGTTCAAATGAGAAAATCTTCTACGAAGGGATAATACCATCTTAGGACCACTAGTGCTATTTTATTAAATTTATTTTTAAAAAATAAAAAAAGTTTGTATTAGATTTTATTAAATTTAAAATTTTTTATTAAATTAAAAAATAATAGATAACATTTTTTTTTTAATTTTTCAAATCGAATGGAGCTGTAATGGATTTCGGTACCTATTCCCGTTCATGTTTTTGACCGTACGTTTAGAATTATTATTTTTTTATTTATCACTTTTTTTTCATTTATTATTTTTTTTTTTAGTTTATTACTTTTTTTTTATTTATTATTTATTTTTTTTTTATTTATTACTTTTTTTTTAGTCCAAGAAATTATGTTGTTGGTCTAAATAAATTATAATAATAATAAAAAATTAGAAATTTTCTGAAAATATAACTCAAAATAGAAAAGCCATCATAAGATTTCTTTTTAAAAAAAATTAATTTAAAAAAATCTATATCTTTTTTTTAGAGAAAATTATTCAGAAATAGATCATACATTCAGCAAATTTCACGATATTTACTAAAAAATCTTATTTTGAAGTTGAAGCTAAATTTCAACTTGATCGAATGAAAATAAAATGAGCCCAAGAGACACGATTTTGGAATACCAACGCACTTAAAATTTTAAATTTCAATTGCTCTTTTTTTTCTATTTGCTAAGATGATCAATGCATTAAAAATATCTAACATACGCAATATTTTGAAACTTCAACTTTTTAAACTATTTAAAGTTTTTCTAACGATCATCTTTTTGGATTTTTTACGATTTGTAATACAAAAAAAAAATGCAAATTAATATTAGCTCTTAAAGACAGTAAACTGATAAGATATACTTACTACGTAATTTGAAACGAGATTGATACTCACACCGCCTCATAGAATATAGTTTCTCATCAAGAGGACCGTACCTGTCAAAAATTTTGTTTTCAATAATTCGATTTGAACTCTTCTAATTCGTTACAAAAACAACTGCCAACAGCAGCCTAAGACGCTAACATAAGTTGCTCAAAATGTCTTCAGTAATATATGTGTTTAAGCCACAGCTGCTGTGCATACGACTTTTGCTTTCTTTTATGAATTTTATAGATATAAAAATATTATGAAGTTTATGCACCAATTTCTACTTCAAACCAAGTGTTTTATTGTTTGTTAACAAGTTGTTTATATACAATCATAAATTAACGAAGCAAAAATCTTACTAAAATTCTCTACGAATCATAAAATTTTTACTGCGACAAAGTAATAAAAAATTTCATATAATTGCTACAAAGAGACCTTCAAATAGACTATTATCGAATGATTTGCCATTTTATTTCAACATCATGCTTATTACTGAAAATTGCAAATGTATATCATAATTTCGTACAACATAAATATAAAAATATTAATCATTTTAATAATTAAAATAATATTATTTTCATTAAATGAATCATTGAAAAGGTGCAAAATACACTTTTGTACTGACCCTGTATACTTAACTGAGACCGTATGAGTGTAAGCGGTAAATATTGTATCTATCTACAACTATAAATGACTGAATGAATGTGATTGTGTCCGGGTGCATGTATATGCGTATGTTTGTGTGTGTGTGTATGTGTGTGTGGTTATGTAGTGCTTAAACGAACATACATTCTAAGTAGAGTATGTCTTTTATTTATTTTCTTGTCGTTGTTGTTGTTGTTGTTCTTGCTTTACTGAGGCGAGTATGCCAATAATCAATTTCCGTGATTGGATTTTGTTAGCAAACTTCCGATTTTGAGGTTTGGCACTGGAAAAATGTTCTGTTCGCAAAAACTGCACACGCCAATATCAAAAGAAATAAAAAAAAAAAAATGCACACACATAACATAACGGGCTCATAACTTTTCTTTCGAATACATACCGAAGCGACGAGCAAGCAGCAAAAACAAAAAAAACATAAAATCTAACATTTTTCTGATAGTTTATGTAGTAGAAATGCTTTGTTTTCGTAACATTTCTTCCTTTAGATCTAAAGAAAGCAAAGCAGCGAATATTGTTAACCAGAAATAAAAAAAAAAACAAAAAAGAAAATTTTGTTGACAATATTTTTCGTTTAGTTTGTTGCCGATGCATTTGGATACACAAGCTTTCGCACATGATATGTATGTAGGTTTCATCTCTTTCTTCCTATAACTCCTATAACTTTTTCTTTACATTTCTACTCGTCTAGTATGTGTGTATGTATGCATGTGTTCTGTGTACTGTACTTCCTGCTAATTTTTTCTTCGTTCCTTTAAAATCCATTTTGCTTATGCCTTTAAACATCTCTCTATCTACATCAGTTTTTGGGTAACTTTCGTAACCATTAGATCTTTTCACTTGTATGTATGGAAGACATTTGTTACAAGTATAGGAAAATGTTCTATGTTCTATCAAAATAGCAACAACAACAAAAATTATGATCAATAATCATGTTTGACTTTTGCAAATTTTTCAAAGGTATTCCAGTCAACTTAGTTCCATATTTGCTGCTATTTTTTTTTTTTTTCTTAATATTTTAAGTAAAAGACATAGCCTTTGTGGTTACTGTTGATATTATTTGTAATAGTTGGCTGTTGCTAAACCGACGTTTGTTTTTTGGCCATTCGACATGGGAGTGTGTAAGTAAGTATAAGCATCTTTCGTTATGTTACGTTTTCTGAACATTTGACTCGTCAGAGTAATAGGATTACTTGGCAGTTATATGAATTGTAAAAGACATGCTGTCTTCTCCTATTGGCTGTGTGTCAGTAAGTCTAGATCTTTCAATAAGAGTGGGTATACGTTTTTTTTTTTTCAAGTTTTTATCTTCATATAAGGTTTGGTAAGTTTTTGGCATCAATTCTGATTTCATATACAACAATCTTTCCTTCCTATTAGATTTACTTTTGTTTGTATTATTCAGTTTCACATTCATAGCACTTTCGTATCGATTTACTCTCCAAAAAAAAACAAAAAAAATTACCTGCATGTTGTTAACCAATAAAGCGTAATAATATCTACCAGGGAAAAACATCAAACCAAAGCACATGTTGTAGAAGATCCTTAAAGGCAAGCAAAACCTTAAGCTGACTACTGCTATCATAGATGAAAATAGAAAAAAAACCGAAAAAAAAAATTTAAAAATGGAAAAAAACAAACTGAAAAGGTCAACAGCTTTCTCAGCCAATATTAAGTATAAATAAGATTTTCAATCCACACTCCACCTTCTTCTTTTCCTTCTTTCACGCTCTCTTTCTCTCTCTCTCTCTCTCACTCTCACTCTCTCTTTCCCTCTCTCTCTCTACTTCTTTCCTTTTTTCTTACTGACTATTTTTTTCCATCCCCTTAACATGCTTTTTTTTTTTGTTACAATACCATCTTTATAAAGATGAAGGAGTGAGCCTCTGGTCTGAAAAAGCAGCAGGCAATTTCAACTTGATTTGTGTGTACCTGGTTGTGGTTATTTGTTAAGGCTTTTTGGCAAAAGAAAATTGATACTCAACAAATCTAATTAAAATACCTTTTACGAAGCTTTTTTCGCTTTTTCTTTACATAAATGAATTAAAGCCCAAAGATTATTACACAAAAACGGATAAAAATTAAAAGAACATTTTTTTTTTTTTTTGCAAAAAGCAAAAGGAAATAATTGAAAGAATTCTGTAAAGGATTAACTTTAATTAAAAATACTTATTACTGTGTACATTAATATGTAATGAAATAGAAAATATACGAAAAACTATTTTCGAAGAGAATTTTTTTTAATTATTTCATTTAAAACGAATCTAAACGAAATCGATGTATGGAGAAACGGAGAGACAGGCAGAGAGAGAGAGAGAGTATTGAAAGTTTTATTCACGAGCGAGCATTATTACCAAATTGTTAAATATAAACTAATTGGTGATCAGATGTCAGATCAGATTGTGAAACGCAACTACTTTTTAAAGCTAACGCAGACGTAATTGTGTTGGAAACTCAACGTAAAAACTAAAGAAATTTTCGCAAAATTCCAAAACACAACGCTGTATTTTCCAACCAATATTAAGCTTTTGTCCAAAAAAAAGACTTAAGAGAACGCACTTGTCATAGTAACTACGAAATATTTATAATAACAGGAACAAAGTATTACTGGCAGCATAGCAGAGGCAAAATGGTTGAAGTTTTGTTTCTTGTAACAGTAACAGTATTGAATAACAAACAGAGTGTCTTCTAAATGTCCCGGATAAATATTTGTTTCACATTTCAGATTAATATCTAAAGCAAAATAGTTGATAAAATATTAACACAAAGGTGTAGAATATTTTTTCGAAGAGCCTTCATACAGACAGACGGACTTACTTAAACCTAAATCTAAATATGACAGTGCTCAAAAATATATATACTTTGTGGGATTTCTGAAGCTCCCTTCTGGGCATTACAAAAAAATGGCACAATAAGTATACCCCCTGCTTTCGGTGGTGGATATAAAAATAAAAGGATGTCAAGTTAATTGATATTGATCAGTCTCAACATCTTCTCTTTTTCAGTATCTCAATTCATTGGTATATTTTGGAAAACAAAATATTGCAATTCTCATTTAATAGTTTTCGTATATTACATTGAAAAACTTTCCATTATAATGTAGAGTTTTGCATTTGGACTTTGGCATTATTTGCGGAGTACAACATAATTCGAATGTCTTCTCTGCGGAATATCTTACGAAACAGCATTCTTTAGAGGTAATTTTCAATAATTTGTTTGCACTTACAGGGCAATAATGCGGCCATAATTTTCAAATCATCAATTTACGTTTTCAAAGCGCCAACAATTTAACGACTTAGACAAGCACGAGGCTTTGCTTAACCCCACAAAGAAAGTCCAATTCTAAGAACGATTATAAAGAGTTGAAATTACATGTCCAGGAAATTTCTCACGCAACATAAAATTTTGTATGGCATGTGGCACCGTCTTGTCGCAATCGCATATCTTCAAATTCCATATTTTGAATTTCAATCCACAAAAAAAAAATTATATCCGCATGGCTGTAGTGATCAGAATGCTGTGCCCGCCGTGTAATCGATACATTTTGACCTTCTTCTTCACTTTCACTATCAGCAACGCAATATTTGCGTTCGAGGATACGTGCGACAAACAAATCTGTTGCGAATCCAGAAGTTTTTTCAAACCTCTCCACGACTTTGCATACAGTACACTAGAATGGGCGATTACATCGACCAAACAATTTCCTTACAATGCATGCAACATACATAATAAAGAATCAGCATTTTAATGGAAAGTTTTTACTATTTTAATAGACTCAGCGGTTGCTAAACGATTCATATTGTAAAATGGCAAACGTTGATGCCTTGGATGACTCTCCGGTTTTATATATGTTATTGAAATAATGTTGCCAAATCCGGATCAAGAAAAATAATTTAAAAAATATGGAGAACTTAATGACGCAAAGACAGTCCCAGAAATTAAGTTTTCAAGGCGAAGTATTGTATACTTAAAATGTGTTTTGATCTCTTAACGGCTTCATGCTTTATAGGGCATCTAAAATATGTACATTTTTATAATTCCTTTGATTTGAAGTCTAAAAATCAATTGCCCACTTTTTCGTGTTGATAAATATTAAAACAATTTACTATAATTTTAGGAGTTTCTAGTTCCTAATAATTATTCATTAACATTCGACTTTAGTCTAGATTTGTGATATCAAATCTTTTAATCAAAGGCATGTATTACGATGTGTGACTAATGAAAAGAGGAGAGTAAAAGCAATGCAACATTGAACTAGAACCAAAAGTTTCCATTTTTCAAGGGCTTGTTACTGCTTATAGTAGAAATTTTCCATTTTCTGTTTTACTCTTTGATTTTGAATGTTTAGAATTCCGCTTTCATTTTATAACTACTACAATCAAGCTAATGGTCTGCGTGTTCATCTAAATCTTATATTAGTTATTGTCGAGTCTTTTGAAACAAAAGCCATTGATTTATTTATAGTGAAATGTACCGACCACTAAAAATTTCCTGTGATTTATATGGAGGTCACTTTTTTGCCACTTCATGCTCATACATACAACAACTAACATAAAGCATGCACGTTTAGGTACATTTCACATAGAAAACACAAATGAAACAAATGAAAGAAAACAAAAATTTTTGCCTAGAAAAGAAAACGAATGATTTTACATTGTCGACGGTCGTAGAAAAAAAAAGAAAAACAAAAACAAAAAAAAAATGCAAAAACGGAAAAAGTGTTGACATCAGTTAGAGCCAAAAACCCACTGACATTTGATATAATGGATCGTTGTTGAAATTGAAAACTGCAGGCATGTGGGCCTTTCACGTTACGTACACTCAAACTATCAGTCTTTCATTTTCTCTCTGCTTCTTTCTATCCTTTTCTTTTACGTTTTCAAATACCACTATCATCTGCTCTGGTTTCTACTCCATTTTATAACATTTCGGTGTCAATTGTTTCCCCTTTTTTTGTGTTTTTGTTTTTTGTCTTTTTCTTGCTGAATTTTACGTAGTGAAAATAGTTAAGAGTTCGCTTGTGCGTTTTAGGGGAAAATGTGTTCTGGTTTACTATTACATATGCTACGTTTTTTTTTTTTCTTTTTTTTGCCTTTAGGTACATATTGATTTAAATTAAAAATCCAGACACATCAGATTTTATAGTTTTATAGACAGCGGCACCTGAAACGTTAACACATCAGCATGACTATGAGTTTTGAATGATGCTTTTGTATGTAGCGTCAGTGATGACATTAATTGAAAACTTTTACTCCAAAAAAAAAGGCTTAACAAAAAAAAAACGAATACTAACCGTTAGTGTTATTCAATTCGCGTGGGTGCTGGCATACGTAGAGTCAATAAAAGAATGTCTTTTAGAGATGTCCAAGCGCATGACTATCGCGGTGTATAAATAACATACAGTATGTCAGAGAAGCGTTTTCTAAAGAACTTTATATGACCCTCCATGATATTCCTGTTTACTATATTTGCATCTTTTGTGTTTGTGACATTTATGTTCGTTTATTTTGAAGTATCGGTCTCTCAAAATTCGTCTAACCATTTAATCGTGGCGCTTTACAACTTTCAATGCCAATCATGAGTCATCTCAATTTCTCATCAATAAACGTCATCGGTCACAGCAACATTATTCCGTAGGCCAGTGAACATTTGCCTTAATGAAAAATCATATAAAACATAATCTTAGTCCCAATTAGCAAATAAGTTCCGCTCTCCCGTAATTATACCTTCCACCGAAGGATGGTGGTGTACTCATTTTGTTATTTTGCTTGTTACACCCGGAAGCAAACTTCAGATATCCTAAACATATATATATATATTTTTGCATCAGCGTCAAATTTACGAACGATTTAAGCATGTTCGTCAGTCCATGCCCCCGACTGTGTAATGTCTGTAGTAACCAATCGCCCGGCGAATTAGAAGATGCGAGCTTTAAAATTGGCGAAATCATTGAAAGTTTTTATTCGCAGGTTCGCATTGAAAATGGGCCAAATCAGTTAAACGACGTGCGTACACGGTACAATGTAAACTAAGGACACCATTGTTCTTAAGAAAAAATAAAGTTGGGTTTTTTGCTTATTACTCATAAACCATAGCAGGCAGATCTGTAAAAATTTATATATTTATTGAGCTCTCCATCCTCTAGTATCGGCAAAAAATGGTGATGACCGACCACGCCCACTAGATATAATAGATTATTAGAATTTAATTTTTTCATGAAAATGTTTGTGACATCAAGACAGAAACTACGGACACCCGTAAAGTATAGATAATCAAATTTTGAATCCACCTAAGCTTATCCGTCCATCTGTCAATCTGCGTTTCTAGTTGCAAGCATTACGGTATCGGCTTCAAATTTGATAAATAAAAATGGAATAAATCTGCCACGCCTACTTAATATTGTAGAATGTCAGTATTTAGTTTTATTAACCTTCCTTTAAGATAGTGTTTTACTCTTGATTTTTTCGATATCGATTCGATATACTGGAACGACAAGATTAAAATTAATACGGAAGTAGTATATATAGTAGTATATATGATCTTTTTTCGCTAATTTCCTTTTTAATTTTTTTTTCTAATATGTTTTCGAAGTACAATTTTTCCCATTGTGCCGTTTTAAAGTTAATTAAATAAAAGTATTTAAGTTAAATTTAAAGTTCCCTGTACATAAAGTAGGTTTAAAAATAATAAAAAACATTGAAAAAACGGAGTAGCCGCGCTTATACTCCCACTAATTACAACATATGAAAAACAACGTTCAGCGATTGTTAAACGAGATATACTGTAAAATGGCAAATACATGATTCCCTGGATGAAAACTCTATTTTACATATGTTACTGAAACAATACAGCCAAATCCAGACCACGGAATGGATGACACTATACTACATCGCTATGTCATCCACAAATACAAGCTCAATTTTAATTTCTTTGGAATATAATGCTATTCCCTCTTAAAAGCTAAGAGGTGTCGACTTTGCATACAAAAAAATCAAAAGCACAAAAAATAGAAGTAAACGAATGTATTTCTCTTAGATAAATATAATCGTAAATGCAATGGCTCCAGTTCGATAATCCAAACCTTATTATACGTTTATGTCACCTAGAGGTTTAAATTCTATTTTGAAAAAGAAAGATTCATCAAGGATTATTTGTCTAGTTTCATATATAAATATGAAGGAGATATTCATAAATGTTGAATTTTAAAAGAAATTACAATTTTCATTATTATTTAAAAATCTGTTAAGGAAGTACATTAAAACAACTCACTGTAAGTAATGGAAAATCTTCATAATTCCTTTGAGTAATATTTACATAGAATTGCATTGAAATATAATTCACTCTTAATGGTGGTTGTCCTATGATCCTCGTACTGGACAATATGTCGTCCAATTTGCATAGAAATTTGGGGCTCAATTCAATTCCATGAATTTCTAATATTTCTAATATCTTGTATGTGTTAATACAATTCAAAATTTGAATTCTCTCCTCCCCCCTATCAATGTAAACTGCCAACACCTTCAAATCGGGTAATGCACACAAATTAATCATATAAAAACGACCAGCGAATAAATACATTCTAGCTTTCAATATTTTTACTAGATCTTCGAAAAACTTAATGTCTCGCTGCGCACATAGTATTAATCGTAAATTTCGCATTTTCAGAATAATGGATATTGAAAGCTGGACGCTTACATTATGAACTTTCATGCCTAAAAGTGAATATCTCGCCAATAAATTGTACATCGATAACTGTACTGCTGATGGACGTTAAATCTTCAAAATCACGTAGCGATGTTTCAAAATTTACGTTAACATTTTTCAAACTCAAGTTCAAATATTTTGTCTTTCTCCATAGTTGCTTTATTATGCCATCGAACAGAGGACATAGCTTTCTAACAATGTTTTGCTCAGGACCGTTAAGATATTCGAATATCTCTATCAGGCAATCTTCATTCAGGTCAAATAGCTTTTTAACTAAAAATGTTTTTTTGTTTTAAAGAAAGATGACTTCATTATATTCCTCTTCCAATTTCAATATATTTACCCCGACGCCATTTGGCGAAGTAATCTTCATTTAGTTTACCAATGTTCATATGCAAATTCCGTATGAAAAAACAATTCTACAAAATAGTCGTTTGTCTAGTTAGTTATCGTTATGTAGTTATCGAACAATAAAAATTGACAACTTGGTTAAATATGAAGCAATTTGAAATTTTATACATGCAAAGTTTCCACAGAACGTCGATTATGACAAAAAAGCGTAAAAACGCATTTACATTAATTCGCAAATAAATAATTTTAGCCTCTTTTATAGGATTTAAAAAAATCATTTCAACTCGAGATGAATTTATCATGCAAAAAATTTGAAAATTAGCGATTCATTCAGGCTGCTAACGAACATGTCTGATATTGTACGGGATTCTAAGTCAGCAACACAACAATTTTCACGATAGGTTTGATTTTTATACCCTTTTATCAAGATCATTTCATTTGTTAGTGCGTATATTATATATGAAAAACTAAGCATATTCCATAAAGTAAAGAGCTCAAGTTGTGTTTGTGTGCAATTCGTTGTGGCGAAAAATGAAAATAATTTTGATTTCCAACTATTCTAAGCAGCATGAAAAAGTTATTATACTCTCATCGACAAAATCTACTAAAACGTGTGTTGCTTATGATATATCTGAAGATATTCCTCTTAGTATGGCATAACAATATCGGCGCTTTTTCAGATGTATTGAATTTGAAGTAATTTTCGCAAGTCCATGCGAAAAAGAAACAAAGAAAAACTTGCACTTTCAAATAATTACGACCTTTTATTTCGATTATTCAATAACAACTGACTTTCCATAAAACATTCTCACGACAATATTTGAGTAATTTACTAATAATGGTAAATTAGTAAAATGAGTAAAGCCGAGAGAGGAGAGCAAATATTTGGTGAGAGCAAATAAAATATTTACCCACACAGAGGCATCCCCTGCTGCGAATATCAGAATTAAAGCTGAGCTCTTGCTTTGCTTACACATCTTTATCTTTGATTTTGGTGCTTATACAACATTTTGCTTAAAAAGTACGATCAAACTTTTCTTTATAATTTACTACCATTTTTCTTTGAATTTACTACTATTTGTTTTTTGATAACTATCATTCGCATCTGATAAAAGCCGTGTATTACTGGTCACATTTTTTCCTGAGCAAACATTCGTAGGCAGCTGTACACGAAATAAATGAGAATTTTGCAATTAATTGTTTATCTGGGTGGATGAAAGCATATGTTATAAGAGATCTTAGATTTGAAAACAATCCAGTATTTTGCGGTTATTCTTTCCTCTGCCTTTGCGGAGGCTTTGCAAGGTTACTATTTGCCCTGAATAAATGCGAATATTTTTAATAAATTCCTGAACTTAAGATTGTAATAATAGTTAAGAAGGGAAACACGCAAAGAAATGTACGACCGCGAGGTGTAGAATTGAGAAATATTGATAACTTCGGTTTCATTTTTCTAAATCGGGAAGTCCGATAACTACGAACTACTTCTATTTTTGCTTATGCTACTTTGTGTTCTATTTTGAAAAAAATTCTTTACAATCTTCTTGTAAGAAAAAATTCCAGAAAAAAAAGTTAATTATTTTTTTTTTAATTTCAGTTATTTTACAGCAATGCCTAGAGCATGCAAATTGATAATTACGTAATTCTAACAGTTGCATCTACAGCACAACAACAGCAACATCTCAGCGGTAGGTATATAAATGAAAATTCAAATTAGATTTGCGTATTTCGAAAGCAACGCAATTAAAATCATGGTTTAGTTAAATCTCATCAACAGGGCCTTAACGTAACGGATTTAATTTCATTTAGGTTTTTACTATAAATTTCGTTTCTCCGAAAAAATCTCTATAAGTTCCTATAAGTCTGCATAAGTCTTTACTTACTTTTTTTTCATGATAATCGTTTAACTTCCTTTTCTTTCCAAAAAGTAAGAATAAAAAAAAGGAACTGGAACATCAACCACAGCCAGCAAGAGAGTAAACCCTTCTTCAACTTTTTAGTCATTCAACTTTTGCTAGTTTTTGCTACTTTTTCAGCATAACAAGAGCTTTCATTTTCTCCGTGTATATGCGTGCGAATATATGTGTATGTATGTGGTTTTACTGGAGATATATTGAGGCTTTTGCCGTAAATTGCAGTTAAATGTCGTAAATTCGTTACTTGACCGCTTTAACTTGTAAAAACGCATAAATTTCATTTGTACAAAACGTCAACACCATAAAATTGTTTGTTCTCCATAGTAGTTTTGCTACTGTTGTTATTGCCGTTGTTGTTGCAGCATTTAGTATTGCCGTTGTAGTTGATGTGTTGATGTACTTAAGCTCCTGTCTGATGGATTTTATTTGAAACGTTTTTTTTTTTTTTAATTTTTGCGGTTAGTTTTGTAGTTTTTAAATTATTTTTAGTGTTTTTTTTTTACAGGTTTTCCAAAAACCTTTCAATCTTTGTCGCGCCTTGCAGTAGGAAAAAGGAAAAATAATTTTTTAATTAAATTTTAAAATAAAAAAAAAATCAAATGAAAAAAAAAATAGGTAAAATATATGATTTAGGAAAATGAAAAAATAGATAAACTTTTTATGTAAAAAAAAAATATTAAGATGAAATTGTTGGCGATACTGCCCAGAATCTCTTAATGTGCAATAATTGGTGTAAATGCCAGAAGACCTTAGGGCTATAGAACCAGTAATATTCGAACTGATAAAAAAACTATACAGTTCAAGAAAAATTTCTTCTTTCTGAACCATATTTCAACTTTAGTCCAGTTTTAACCCGATACACTTTGCTTAGCACTGTTTAATAGCTTCAGCTCGTTCTTTATAGTGAGAACCGCAAAGCTAACTCCAAGATAACTCTATCCGGTAGACTTTAGTTTTTCTTTCTGGAAAACATTTTACCGTCATTGGGTAGTTGTCCCAAGTTTGAAAGAAAAAAATAATTCGATAGGGCTAAATTGGGCCAATAAAAGAATGAATGTCAGGAAGCAATTCGAAATCCTTTCGTTTTTTCCTGATTTCGCTGCAATCAAAATTTAATACTAATAATAATAGCCGTTGATTGGGTTCTCCTTTCAGAAGCCTTTGATGAATGAAAATTATACCACATGCTTCTTAAAAAATGACACCGAAGTCCTGCAAGCAGAGGAAAGTCTCTTCGCCTTCATTGAAAGCGATCCTTCCGTTTCAGTTTATTTTTCCGGCCATCTGACTTTCTTCAACTGCGAGGAGGTAATACCATGTTCTACCCATGATAATAAAGAATTGTCAACCATAGTCTTTACATCTATTGAACCCCGCACACTGCGCAGATTGAAACCCTATCACAACTATTGTTATGTTATTTAAATATAAACTTAAATTTATATTTATCTATTATATATTTCCGAACGTTAATCTGTTAAGAGTAGGAATGTGTATTATGCTAAGCAGAGCAATATTCAAAATACCATAAAAAATTTTTCCGAAAGCAACTTTATGTAAGCTATACATCGTTGGAAAGGCTATTCATAACTGATTTACACAATACTAGCTTCATTTTTTCGCTGCACTTAATCGTCTACAGTGATCTCCTAATCCTTGATCTTTTTTTGCCCTATATATAGCAATTTTCAAAGTCCAACAAAAAATTTCTCCGAAAGCAACTTTATATCGTTGGAAAAGGTATTCTTCAAGGATTCACGCAATAGTTTTTTCGCCGCACTTGGTTTGGCCACAATGGACAATTATACTTCCGCTTTTTGAACCTCATCTTTGACATAACAGAAAAACCTTTTTATATCGAATTTTACCTAATTAATAAAATTTGATGTTCCAAAAAAGTTCCAAAATAGTTCTATTTTAACTATATTTTATATAAATCCTTCCAAAACGTTGGTTAACAGGATTCCGTTAATAGCTTAACGGGCCTCTTTTAAAAGTTTTGGTATGTGACTTTGCTAGTTATATTTAAATATGACTTCACACCCTTCGTATTGGTGCATTACGAGCAGATTATGATCTACAGAATCGTCCATCTGAGCGCACTGTAACCAAAGCCGTTGAAAATTTTGAGAAAACTGTGAGAGATTTGTTAAGGTCCGCACTACATTTTGGCATTGCTAGTGCTAGTGTCGAAGAAGCTTCCAATTTATCCATAGTACGGCGCGCAGAGAATTCTACTTGAATACCAATTTCTTTTCGCATGGAATTGAAGGAAAATATGTAGTTTCGACAGGACAAAGCCACACAATACGCTCTGGTTTGTTGACGTGAATTGGCTAGGAACATCACAGGATTCCTCACCATTAGACCAATGCTTAAACTCTTGACGCTTTGAAAACGAACATCCGCCAAGCTATGGCCGAGCTCTTCTCCGCTATGTGCAGACAAGTTGTCGAATATTACCTCAAAAGGATCCAGTCCTATAAAACTACAAAAAGGAGTTAACGTACATATTTATAAAAACATTTCAAGCTTTTATTGGATATTATTTGGACTAAAACTTTCCCAATAAAAACATAGTATCACTTGACGATAACCGCTTAGTCTTCCTGCAAGTTCGTTGAAGGCGTTCGCTATTAATGGCTATAAAAAACGTAACGTTTTCAAACTTAAGTTTTGGAAGGTCGATATTTTCAGCTGTAGCCGTTTCCTTTCAAATAAAAATCTCCATCTAGTGCAAAGGAGGTTAGGTACCTCTCTTCGCATGATCATTCTTTCGATTGTCATTCTTTCTAATGTTATACACGTAACTCAATTTTATTTTATTAAATTTTAATATTGATTTTATCGCTTAATATTTTCATTTATTGAATTATAGATTTTGAAAATTCTATTTAGCTTCTGTGTTAGGAAATTGCTTCGATCGACTAATGCATGTCGTTTAAGAACTTCCGAAACACTTCCTTCCATTGCATAAATTAAATCAAATTCTAGTGTCTTATACCTACTCGTCAATCCTAAAGACTTTTATTTTTCTTTTCTTTTATATAAAACATTTTAAAAGAAAACCAAGCGGCTTAGTGAGGATAGAAAAAATATGCAAAAAAAAAATCGGATTTTTAACACCTTCTCCTCTGTTTTACACATACTGTATGGATTTATTTCGCTCCATTTCATGCATACATAGAAACATTCACATAAATAATGCATATGTTTGTACATATAATTCAAGGTAAAATTTTGTAGAACACCTGTTGTGTAACTACATATATGCAAGAGTGACTGTTTGTTTGTTATCGTAAAAGTAGGACAAGTTTTTAAAATCAAACATTTACATAAATCAAGAGAGAATATAACGTAAAGTTATAGTTAAAACTCTTACCCCCATCTCAAATAGTGGGATATAAGCAACCAACCTGCCAGCCAACCAACCAACCAGCGTATTGACGTTGTAACAATTTTAAACTGAAGTAGAGGAAAAAGTTCTTTAGAAAAAGTTCTTTAGACAAAAAAAAACCAACTTAAAAGCACTGAATCCTATAACGTGTGAATAGGTCCATATATCTATGTGTCTATGGAATTTTTTTACTCATTTCCTCTTTTTCTGCTTTGACTGTATTGCTATGCATGCCAATGTAAGTAACAACATATGTGCTTGTTTTAATAATGCCTACAAGGTGTGTTAAACACAAGAAAAACAAACGTCAAAGGGCAGGAAAAAGTTACAAACAGAAAATAAAATATACAACGAATATCACAACACTTTAAGGCACTTTAGGGCTGTTTGCTTCTTAGAAAACTTTTCTCATTTCTTCAGTTACTCAATCGCTCTCTTCCCCCCTCTCTCTCTCTTCCTCCATCTATCTCTCCCTCTCTTCCTTTCTACCTCGCTCTCTATCTCCGTCCCTCCCTCTGTCTCTCCATCTCTCTCTCTCTCTCCCCCTTCCTTTCTCTCTCTCTCTCTCTCTAACTGTCACTCTGTGTCTGTCTCTCTGTATTTCTCTTTTTATCTATCTTTCACCATCTACTGCTTAGATTTTTTTTAGTGTTGCCTCAAATTACCGAAATGACCCGGGTTACCGTATAACCCAATAGTAATAATCGCGACTTTCATATATATTCGGTATATGCGGTTTCATCTCGTAGCACCCCATATGCCCGACCATGCTTTATTTACAACTGAGTTGTGATCATACCCATAGAAAGTGCTCGTTCCTTAAAAGCATAACGCTTAACGATCATGCGACCTCCTCCTTCTCTTCACTCTCTGTCCACTTCTTTTTGGACATCAGCCACTTACTTTTATAGCGATTTACTTAGTGACGTAGGTCACAATTACAAGACAAAAGCAGAAGAAAGAAAGCAATGAAAATCTAGTCTAGAATACCCTTCTCTTGATATCAAATTTTCTAAATTTCTTCCTCTCTCTCTGCTTATCTTATTTTGCTGTTACTCTTTATCTTAATCATTTCTGCAGCAGCTTTACAGAACGTAAAGAGGAAATTAGCAAAAAAAAAAAACAAGTCTACAGCGCCTTTCAATCGGAAACAGTTTCTCAGTTTCCTTTCCTGTGTCTCTTTTTAACAGTAGTAGCGTTGTCAATTGCTCTTCTTTTTTTTGGAAAGTGAAACAAAATTAAGACAATAAATAGTGCTATCAAAGCTTTTAGAAACAACAGCAAATACGAGTCTGTCTCTCGCTCTCTCTTTCCTAAATTTCTCTTGGTAAACCTTTTACCGTCACTCTTGTAACTTTTTCTCTTTTATTATTTTCGTATACAAAGCAATATACAAATAAATTAATATTTTAAAGTCAAGCTCAATGTAATGCGATCACTTCAAAATTCTTCTAAAACAAAATTAGATCGAGCATTGCTAATCAGCCAGTTTCAAATAGATCATCGAAAAAATCAAGCTGCCAATGAAATTATAGAGTTATTGCAAAAACAATTCTGCAAACTTTGTTTACAAATCTACAATGTTTGTTAAGAACATGTAACTTGACATTATTTCTACTTTCCCCTTTTGAACTCATACTAATTGTATGACTGAGTAAGCCGTAACTAAACTAAACATTTCAAAGAAGTAGTTTCCATGTAGCATTTTCAACATTTCTAAATAATGCCAAAAAAAGATAGAAGAAAGCAAAAAACATAAATTATTTTCAAAACAAAAAATGCTCTTTGTTCGCAAAAAAATTCAAATATGAGCTAATTTGATGATACCCTTAATAGTAATACACTTAACATTTTTACGCGAACCATATGTTGTTTACCTTATATTTTTGTAGTTCCATTTTTATAGTGTGCTGTAATTCTCTGAGGGTTATATCGTTATTGTTATTGTGGTATTGCGATCTGTCTGTTCTGTGCTGTGCTCTGTTGTGCTGTGCTATGCTGAGCTGTGCTGTGATCTGCGTAAATATTGTAACATCTTGACTTTCATTACATTATTCTATGTGGATGTCGTGAAAAGCACATTGAAGTGCTCTGATATTAAGGGATTTCCTTTATTTGATTATTTGTACTTTTATTTCACTTCTTGTTCTTTTTCTTTCTGTTTTTATTTTTCATTTTAACACTTTCTTCATATGGAACGGAAATAAATAAAAACATTTGTAATAAAAAATTTTTTTTTCTTTTAAAGCAAAACAATTTTGTGAACATTTCATATTTTTTTCCTTTTTTGCAATTAAAAACCCAGGTGTACCCGAAATAATTTCATAAAGGCTATAGCAACACATTCATTCATGTTTATAGTAAAATATTTTTATTTCTTTTTTTTTTCAAAAATTGTCGAAACGTATGTCATTTAATTAACTTAATCTTAAACTCTGTTTGCCTTTCTGTACTTTGACATGATAAAGAAATCACTCAATGTCCTTCTTGAATTAATTTTTGATATACGAGCTCGTATATTTACGTTTATGAAATGAATTTTTGGCACAGCATGACTTCTTTCTCATATATTTGATAGATTTATATGCGTAAAATGTAATTATTTAGGCGCACATGCACAACATGCGACCACCACGTTACTACTTTAGTGTCAGTACTGTGCTTTGTAACTGTAAAGACGGAAGGTATACTTACATTTTCATTCTACGCCTTTTGAATTGTATTTTATGTATAAAATTTTCGAATTACTTGAAGTTCTGAATCTATTTAATCATATTCACGGAATCGTTCATTTATTGAAGCGTTTTCACTATAACTTGTATTCGATTTCTTAATTCATGAAATTTCCATATATTGACAGATATAGCTTGAGACACTAATTTTTAAATGATCTGTAAATTTCATATATTAAGTTAAGAAAAATCTTCGCGATTTTTTTTTTTTTAGCAAAATGCAAACTTAATATTTTTCAAAACTGCTTTATACTCCCTTATATTCTAATGGTTTTTTTTTTAAATTCATAATTGCAACAGAAATGTGTGGTTGGCCACAGAGCATTTTAAATTCAAAATGTCTCGAGAGAATGACTACAGTGTTGCCATTTTAATATTTTNACTCATACTAATTGTATGACTGAGTAAGCCGTAACTAAACTAAACATTTCAAAGAAGTAGTTTCCATGTAGCATTTTCAACATTTCTAAATAATGCCAAAAAAAGATAGAAGAAAGCAAAAAACATAAATTATTTTCAAAACAAAAAATGCTCTTTGTTCGCAAAAAAATTCAAATATGAGCTAATTTGATGATACCCTTAATAGTAATACACTTAACATTTTTACGCGAACCATATGTTGTTTACCTTATATTTTTGTAGTTCCATTTTTATAGTGTGCTGTAATTCTCTGAGGGTTATATCGTTATTGTTATTGTGGTATTGCGATCTGTCTGTTCTGTGCTGTGCTCTGTTGTGCTGTGCTATGCTGAGCTGTGCTGTGATCTGCGTAAATATTGTAACATCTTGACTTTCATTACATTATTCTATGTGGATGTCGTGAAAAGCACATTGAAGTGCTCTGATATTAAGGGATTTCCTTTATTTGATTATTTGTACTTTTATTTCACTTCTTGTTCTTTTTCTTTCTGTTTTTATTTTTCATTTTAACACTTTCTTCATATGGAACGGAAATAAATAAAAACATTTGTAATAAAAAATTTTTTTTTCTTTTAAAGCAAAACAATTTTGTGAACATTTCATATTTTTTTCCTTTTTTGCAATTAAAAACCCAGGTGTACCCGAAATAATTTCATAAAGGCTATAGCAACACATTCATTCATGTTTATAGTAAAATATTTTTATTTCTTTTTTTTTTCAAAAATTGTCGAAACGTATGTCATTTAATTAACTTAATCTTAAACTCTGTTTGCCTTTCTGTACTTTGACATGATAAAGAAATCACTCAATGTCCTTCTTGAATTAATTTTTGATATACGAGCTCGTATATTTACGTTTATGAAATGAATTTTTGGCACAGCATGACTTCTTTCTCATATATTTGATAGATTTATATGCGTAAAATGTAATTATTTAGGCGCACATGCACAACATGCGACCACCACGTTACTACTTTAGTGTCAGTACTGTGCTTTGTAACTGTAAAGACGGAAGGTATACTTACATTTTCATTCTACGCCTTTTGAATTGTATTTTATGTATAAAATTTTCGAATTACTTGAAGTTCTGAATCTATTTAATCATATTCACGGAATCGTTCATTTATTGAAGCGTTTTCACTATAACTTGTATTCGATTTCTTAATTCATGAAATTTCCATATATTGACAGATATAGCTTGAGACACTAATTTTTAAATGATCTGTAAATTTCATATATTAAGTTAAGAAAAATCTTCGCGATTTTTTTTTTTTTAGCAAAATGCAAACTTAATATTTTTCAAAACTGCTTTATACTCCCTTATATTCTAATGGTTTTTTTTTTAAATTCATAATTGCAACAGAAATGTGTGGTTGGCCACAGAGCGTTTTAAATTCAAAATGTCTCGGGAGAATGACTACAGTGTTGCCATTTTAATATTTTCAAAAAAAATGTTTTTTTTTAATATTTAAATGTATACTTAATAACCTCCTCCAATATTATTGTACTGTTAAATTCCTTTCCATCCTAAAGAAGTTATCAAAAGAGCGTATTTTGGGCTGTCACAGTGATGTCATCTCTTAAACCAAATACATGCCGTTTAGACCATTATAGAGCTTCGGGTATTTTTGATCAAATAATTGAACGTAATGATTTTCACAGATCTCTTATCAACTTTTCATTCCATTAGGAAAGTTCTGCATAAAGCAAAAGAACACAAAACACCGAAATTTCTCAGTCGACGAGTTCTGGGCCCCTTATCTCTTTAGTCTACGTAACTGTTCATCAGCATTTGTATCGAGCAGCTAGTAGGGGTAAGAGCTCCGGTACATTTATGTTCTGCACAAAAGGAACACGTCGACGTTACCCTTCCAAGGACATAATTTACCACCTATGTTTATGAGGGTCAGATTTTTATTATTATTTACATGAGCAGTTACTTCAAAGTTTAATCTCACGGTATACTTAAACACGGGACCACTTTCAGCACACTATAATTTGCGTTTTTCGGGCTTTTGCAGTAACCCATATAAGCCTTCGCAAGTTCTCAAGGTACCAGAACAAATTCTCACCAGGTACAGTCCAGAGTTTCTCTCTGGTCTTTATGATGGTCAATAAGTATTGGACGAGCGTGTCTCCAATTAGAATAATTTTTAAATGTTTTTTATGGCCTTAGTTTACTACAAAAACGATCAGCCGCCGTCGAAAGTGGAGCGTACCAAAATAACATTTAAAAAGGATAATTGTGTCTGATTTGTAGAACAAAGATGGAATTACGTATACTTAAGACACAATAATTTTAAACGAGGAGAGCTATTATTAACTTTTGTTTGCAAAAATTTCGACAAATTATAAATGTTTAAACTCTGCAAACGCATTTGTCATTCAATTGGTTTA
>KK351111.1:182025-367497 GCA_000671755.1 Glossina brevipalpis
TTTTTTTTTTTTTTTTTTTTTTTTTCTTTTTGCTAAAATAACAAACAAAACAAGACAAGAGAGCAAGACAGACACCAACAGTAAATATACGCAATGACCTTCACGAGAGAAATGATGCCAAAAGAAGTGAACTAAAGTGAAGCCTTAGCAATGCAATGAACATATAAAACAAGGTTAGTAAGCAGATAAAGCATTGCTACCAGTAAGATTTTATGAAAACTAGAAAAACAATAGTTGCGGATAAACACAGAAATAAATAGGGGGACGAAGAGGAAGAAGAAGAAGGAGATGAACGAAAGATGATAGCACAATATTAATTATAAATGTCAGTTGAAATTTTATTAAACAAAACCTACTTATGGAGACTATTAACGAAATGACGACATGATTTGTGGCAGGACCGATGACTTTTAGTGTCTGAAGAGAAAGAATGATAACGTTGATGTTGACATTATAAAAGGGAGACGATACAATCAAAGTAGAAGAAGTAGAAGAAGAATAATGAATATTTTAAATTGTGGAAAATCGTTTGATATGAAATGAAATTCAAAAACATATCATGCGTACAATGCATAGACTTTATGAAAAATGAAATAGAAATGTTATGCAAAAAGACCGTTGAATTCATTTATTTTAATAACAAAAATATTATAGAAAGACTTTAAACAATTTCAATTAACTAAAACTTAGAATTCATGTCCTTTAAAATACTCAGCTTTAATGTTTTTGATAATAAACGCTATTGTCTTCAGGTTGTATGCTATGTTCAGAAGTAGCTTCAAAAGCTAAACGTGCAGCTTCATGTTGAGCTCCTATTGCAGCATGCTGAGCAGCTATGCGTTCATATAAACTCAAATGTTTATTAGTGGCTCTTATGACCGCCTCACTTTGTTGGGGTCCGGCTTGTGAAACCTATTTTCGAAATTTAAAAACTTTACAGAGTTGAAACTATGTCGAGAGCTTTCGTTTAAAGCTTACCACTGGTATACCACCAGCTGCATGTTCTTGCGCAATTCGATTATATAAATCGAAATGTTTTTGTTTAGCTGCTTTCACCGCTTCACTGTCTTCCAATTCGTGGCTGAGCTGTGGATGAAAACCATGCTCATCGGCTACATACTGTACGGTGCGTACTTGATTTTTGGGATCCACGTATGAGAAAGCACCACGCACCACACCGGTGCCATCAGAAACTTCAGTATGTTGACGATCGACATGTCCGGGTGCTCGACCAGCTTGATAACTAAACACATATGGATTCGGAGGTCCGGGTGGTGAAGTTGTACTCTCGTAATGTTGATGATCATCATGATGATGATGTTGATCATGTTGATTACCCACAATATGGGAAACATCAGCCCAGCTCACAGCCAAGCAAAATGTTAAAAAAATCTTTTCTTGATATTATTTTAATTAGATTTTTATCAAAAAAAAAAAAAAAAAACAAAAAAATATTTTCTTTTACTTACAAATAATTGCATTTTTTCCGTCTAATATAAGTTTACAGTAACACGTTTATGTTTACACTAATCTCGTTTGATATTTGAGAGATGGAATCATTGTGATCGTAGAGGAAAAATCCGTTTTAAATATCAAGCGCATAATTTTTAAAAGATACTTGTCTGACCACTAAATTTGGAAGCTTTTGAAAAGTTTATAATAACTTTAAAGAAAAAAAAAAGAGAAATTTCTTTTGAATAATGTTGCCAAAGGCATATAAGAGAGTATGGGATTTTGAAAAATAAAATAAATATTTACATGAATTCTTTTTTTTTTTACTAAACCGTTATAAATTCTATTTAAATGTTTTTTTTACTTGTACTAAATGAAGCTCTCTTTTCAAAATACTTTGCATTTTTTTTTTTAAATTTTCTGCTAGCTAGTTAACGAGGTACAAGAGCCAAAAGAGAAAGTAATAAGTAGCTCCATTACACTGTATTCTCATTTTGTAGAATAAGTCGCATTCAAGTTGCTTCTTCAAATGTCTAATCACTGCAGCTAATGTATAATTATTTTTGCCTTGACATCATTGTCCATGAGTATGGTATGTTTCTTTTATTTACTCGTTTATTCTCTTCCACCACTTTCTGCTTAAGGTGTACAAGAATTAATCAAGAACGTAGAATGTCACAATTTATGCGACATTAAGAAAAAGAAGAAATAACCAACAAAAAAGTTTTCGTTTTTACTTTTTCTCTCCCATCTTTATTATATCAGTCTCTAAAAAACAAAACAAAAAAAGCAAAAATTTTGTACGTATTGTTTTCTATATAAAAAGTTTTCCCCACACATTTTTGGGGAATAATTTTTTAACGATCTTTGGTAACTTTTTTTTTTCGATTTTTGAACGTTTCTCTCTTTAATAAAAAACACAAAAAGCTTTCTTTGCACTAAAGTTTAAGAAACTTTTCTCTCTTCTCAAGAACGAAACTGGTTTTTTTTTCAAATTTATTTATAAATCCCTTAAATTTATGGATGAAACTAATTGCGATTTTAATTAACTAAAACTGGCAAATAAAAGAAAAAAGTTAATTTGCATTTTAGGTACCTAAGAAGCGCATAAATACTTATTTTAATGAGTTTAATTATCCGGCTTGGACGTTGTTTTAAATCGTGCTTTTAGTTACTTGAGTTGAATTTCAATAAGTGAAAAACTTTACAATTGACTTTAGACGAATCTTAAATACCCTCTATGCTCAAGTATATGCAAGTTTTATTCGTGTCTTTATACTCTACAACAATTGTGTTATATTCCGTAAGAATATACTTTCACTACATTACTAAGTCTATAGAAAATAAAAAGTATTTCAAAATCTCTTGCATTTTGAAGAGTAAATTTTTATATCCAACACATCTTCTAGTACGGAATAATAGGTGGGTTCAAAAGTTCGTAGGCTGACACATAGATGACGCCACTACTTTTAAATCTACATGATTTTTAGTTAGCCCTAACCTTCAACAGACACGTGTTTAAATTTGGCAGCTTTGCACTTTTAGTATGGGAGTTAGAGCATTTTTAGTGAAGCAACTTTTTGACGTGAAATTTCTGTTCAGCGAGCATCCTCTTGAGGTTTGAGAACAGGAAAAAGTGGATGGGGGCCAGATCTGGAGAATACAGTGGATGCGGAAGAAATTCGAAGCCGAATTCATGCAATTTTGACATCGTTTTCATTGATTTGTGACACGGTGCATTGTCTTGATGAAACAACACTTGTTCTTCAAATGATAATAAACGGATAAAGGGGATAGACTCATCTTCTATTACATCGATCAATTCCGAAAATGATTAGACTTGTTTATCTATCCCATGACTGTCTGATGTCTGTCCACAACGTGTTCAACGTACAGGTCGCAATATTTGAAATGTTTTAATGAAAATTCTTAGGCTGACGTGTTTTGGCTGAAGGAAAAATTCTTTTGAAAATGGATTCGATCAAACAATTTTTACAACTACTCTTCATCAGAAAAATTTCAATTTCTAATATATCTCGACAAACTAATATTTTGGCACATGAAATAAGTATAAAAAATTTTGTATGTAGTTTTTGAAAAAATCGAATTTTTTATTATTTATGATGCAAAAGAGTTTTCCATTACAGTTTGCCACAAAAATGAACTGTGTCAAATTTGGACCACCTAGGTCTACACTTTGGATACCCCATTACATAAAATGTTTCTCGTGAAAAGTAAACCTTTATGTGACAAAAAGATCTAATTTTTAATATTTCATTGGGAAAATTTTGTTCATAATAGCAATAGACATAAAAATTAATTGAGCCACGTAACTCGAGGACCCACATATAAAGGTTTTCAAAGAAAGTAAATGTTCATAACGCAATAAGGTCTAATTTTTAGTTCTTTACGACAGAAAAAGTTGGGCAATAAGATGATCTCTGATGGAAAAATGTAATTTGCTAAATTTGTACCAAGGCAGTTCAAGTTTTGATTCCCCTCTCGTATAAGGACTGTCATGCAAAGCATACAAATAGCTGAATAATCGTATTAGGCAAGACGGGATAGAGTATCTAATGATCGCCCTTGCTTATTTGTAATACTTTTACTCCTTACATCCTACACCACTTCTTGCACAAAGCATATTAAGTTTATTTGGATGTATGTAACACACAGAGGATTTTAAGATCTACTTATCTATTATTTTATACATATCGTTTCCGAATCAGTTTCTGAATAGATTTAATTTTGTTTATTCATGCGTCTGTCTGTTCTTGTACATTTGTATTCAATCTACGGGTCGGAATGATAAAATTTAATATACTGACGTGTAAGGACAAACCACTCTCCACTCTCCATATCCATTTAAAAAGTGTTTATATAACAACAAATTTCTAATATTTTTCGACAAAAATTGATAAAAACTGTTGCTTAGTTATATAAAATAATTATGATAAATTCCGATCAAATGGGAACATTTTTTGAACCACCATGTGTAACCGTTCTTTTCAAAAGTTAGGCTTTATATGGCAAAAAGGTTTAAATTTTTAATATTTTCTGATGCAAATGAGTCTCTAGTAGTAAAATGACATAAAAATTAATAGCATCAAATTTGGCTTAGATAGGTCTATCTTTCGAATCCCACTCTTTATAAGGGTTTTCAGCAAAAGTAAGCTATTATATGGCAAAAATGTCTAATATATCGGAATGAAAATGGGTCTATAATAGTAATTTATCATAAAAATTAACAAAAATTATCAAATGCACCAAATTTGGACGATCAAATGCACCAATTTTGGACCCTACCATATAAAAGGGCTCTTATAAAGCGTAAGTTTTTATACGACAACAAAATCCGGTTTAAACATGGTCATGGGGCAAAATTTTTGATAATTTATCGCGAAAGTGAGTAGAGAATTTCATTAACCAAATTGGTATAGCGTATTCAATAGTCAACCTTGTCGGATCGCAATGGTTTCACTTGTTTTTTGTTATAGTTTCTCTTTGAATGTCAAAACGTTTGGGCTAATTACATACAACGCATATAGAATAGAGAGAATAGAGAAAACAATATAAACACTCTACAAAATAATACAATGATTGTCGCCAGGCAGCGTCAAACTACCGCGGCAAATGTGAAACCGGAACTTAAGACCTATTTGAACAATACTGTTCGACAATAACAGTAAGGCAGGAGCTTAACAGGTGTAACGTCCATGGGAAGTTGCAATTGCGAAATTCTGTATGTTTTATGTCAAATGTTCATATTATTTTGTCTGTACCCTATAAGTTGAGAGTTCAGTTCCCGAAAAGCCAGTGCTAAAATTTAAAAAAAGTTTTACAAATTACCCAAATAAATTTAGGAATTATATTATATATAAAAAAAGACAAAATTTAACAAAAGCTTAAAAAAATTCTCTAGAAAGCGATATAATGTTCTTTGCTCTTTTCGATGTTTAAACAGAGAAAGCTACAACGAAGCAAATCTAATTCAAATTCTCTAATTCTGATGACTTTGTAAAATTTCTGCGATCCAACAGCAAAAGCAATAAGAAAATTAATAAACATCGTTTATGGGTAAAGAAATTATTGGAATTTTCAGAAATCCCAACATTTCTGGTTTGAATCTTTGCTGAACTTAAAACAGCATGACTCACGATTTGCAATAAACCGATACTGACGTATTTGGAAGCAGCTTATCGGTATTACATTGAAAAAATTAATTAAAATCTTGTTAAGGTTATCGCATGTTCCAGATTTTTATTAAATTCTATGTTTTTACGAAACGTTGTCATTTCGTAACCCATTAATCTAGACATCAATCGTCAAAACAAGAAAAGACTTTTTGTTTTGCTTATTTATTATTAAGAAATCGCAGTAATCGTCTATAGTTCGAACTAGTACGCGACCATCGAAAGTGTTTAATTTTAATTTGAATTTTATAAAGGAATAAAAAATAAAATTTTATTTTGTAAAAAATGAAACAATTACTTACCTTATTATTATTAATTAATATATTGTTAGCGTTTAAGTTAAAAGCTTGCTATGGTGGTAAAAGAAAATAAAAATTTTTTAAATTTAAATTATTTATAAAAAAAAAAATACAAATTTTAATAAAATTTAGATTGTGAGGTTTATGGTTTGGTCTTAAAAAAGGGTGAAGCTAAAACTGTACCGGGCAAATGCAGTCAAGTGGTCTGTGTAGGGAATCGTTATGATGAATACGAAATAGAAAAGTAAGCGGATTAAAGTGTTTAAGAATTTATAAAAAGTTTTTTAACACTTTTTACATTGTTCCAGTTGCCCAAACGCTTATAGCCCTAAAGACTGTACATTTGTTCCAGTGGATCTAACAAAAACTTATCCCAAGTGTTGTCCCCATTGGAAATGTGCAGACGGAAGATAATTTAAATATGATTTTAAAGAAAAAAAAAATAGAAAACTATTTATAAAACATTTTACGAAAATTCGAAAAATTAAAACAAGAAATTGAATTGAATTTTGAATGTTAATATTAAAGAGTATTTTGAAAAATTTTCTTTTTCTCTTAAATACATTTCGATCATCATTTTTAGAAATTTTACTACTTACCCCTATAAGCTTCTTGCCAAAGAGGTTTCTAATTTATATTTGTTTCTTATACAATTATTGTATCCCATGTCAGGTTTTTTTAGCTTTTGTGAAGATCTCCTATTATTTAATCATAGAACTGTATTCACATGAAAATATATTACACAGGGAGCCTCTTATGATATTGAAGTTAAACTCAAGACAAAAAATGTATGGCCTACAATAAATACCGAACTATAATTCGGAAGGAAATGTTTTCTAATCCAGCTTAGCAGCAATTCTCTTGTACACAAGTAATCTATCATTAGTTTGAGGTTATGGTCATCAAAAATGAAAGTAAATATTGATGTGAAATGAATTTTACGGTTGTCAGTATGTGAAGGTCTAATAAGAAGTATTAACTGATTGATTACTGATATCACTTATATAACGTAACCAAAAAAGAAAGGAATCATTATTGAGCTAACTATGGAAATACATTTTACGGTATAGACATCGAATGCTGAATCTTGACTAACGCTACAATCATATGCTTAAGACTGCATTAGCTTAAATCCAACAATCAGCTATTTCTCTTTCTTAACAAACAACTGCAACAAATAATTTTCAGGTGATATCTATTTGGAATGCTTTCAATTTAAAAAAATTTTTCTTAACAAAAAATTCTTGTTTATTTTGAGTAAACTTTGAAAAAAACAGCCTTTTTTATATATTTTTTATTTGTTTTTTTTTTTCGTTCCAAAAAAAAGCAGTTCATTTAATCATTTTAAATCAATTTGAAATTGCAACGTATCGTAGCAGAGTAGAGCACCATGGGGAACTAGATGCTATGCAACAAAAGGCATACATGTGCATGCATACCAGTCTAGTAGTTCAAGAGTATATTATGTAAACATGTGTGAAATTGTTTAACTGTAAACACAGTTTCAAAGAAGATGAGCAACATTTATACATACAAACAAATAGACGTAAAAAAACCAACGTTCTAGAAAAAAAGAAAAAACAACTAAAAAAAGCTTAAGGATATAATAAAAAGCAACCAAGAATTATATAAGCGTCTATACATACATATAACGACACGTGTAGGTTAGCGTGTGTGTGTGTGTGTGTGTAAAAAATTCTTTACTTCTACAACCAATAGTTTAACATTTTGTAATCGATCTTACGTGTTTGTTTGCTTTAAATTGTATATTTTTGTGTGTACAAATGTAAGAGCATACGTGTGTCTAAGTGTGTGTGCGTTTGTGTCTTTCTGCCTGTATGAATGGCATGGTATATATGGCATTTCACATTATCCCTGAGTTATTTTTATAGTAATCGGCGTTTGTATGGCTAAATGTATCTCTATATGTTTGATTGCATGTGCGCGTATGAGTGTGTGTGTATGTGTGTATGTACAACAGTGTGTTTACTTTTGTATATATATGTCTTTCACTGTCTGCTTGTCTGTTTACTTGCAAGAGTGTAAAGTATGCAATAAATCACATTAGTTATTTGTCACGTGCTTACGCACACACATTCACACGCACACATGCACATTTATACTAGCGTCTTTCCTTGAAATAGGAAATAAATAAAAATAAAAAGAGAGAAAAAAAGAGATAAAACACACACATACCCACATACACAGTTCCACTCAACAATAATGACAAACAGCATTTTTACCGTAGCAAAAGCAAATAAATAAAGGGATTGGAAAATATTTGATATAAGTTAAAATTAAATGCAAAAAAATAATAAAAGAAAAAAGACGTAAAATAAAAATTTCGTAAGTAAACGTGCAAGTGAATGTCAGTGTGTGTCATCTTAAGCTGTTTACATTTCATGTCAGCTTTGCCAGGCGTAATGAAAACTGCAAGCACTCGTCCACTTACTCTCTGGTTGTTCACAGTTTTTACAGCTACTATCCAAGTCAATGGAAATACGTGAAATTTTGTCAACGCCTTTGACCAAATTTTATTAAATTTATATAAAATTTGTAATTTGCCATCAAATCGATATGTTAAGCTCAATGACATGTTTGTGAAATATTTAAGGACAAAAGATAAAAGGTGGTACGGCTTTGATTGCACTTTTTTCTATGCGCAATTGACTTGGTCTTGGAATGAAACGAAAGTGTTTTTCAGTTTTGAATTTTATTTCCAAAAACCACATAAAATTTAGAGCGAGAAAATTATGTAAGTAAAGTATAGATCAAAACAAGTGCCTGATATTTAATTGCGAACACTGTGATCTTTAATAGAACAATTCATTTTTATCGGCTACTATCACACATGGTTTAAATTCAATCAGGCAGGCATTCAACACTACAAACACCATAGGCATGATAAATAATCTTAATATTGACAAATCAAAATGTAACGTATGTAAACAAGTTTGATCGATATCCAAGAAATCGCATAAGTAATGCTATAATCTTTTATATGCATCCAGCAAGGTGATAGTCAAAAGGGTGGAGTACCGAGAGAGAGAAAGGAAAAGAAAAAGAAAGACGGGGGGATGTATGCCAAATAAGTAGACGTTATGTTATTTTACCGACCGAACAGTCATTATAACTACGATCACACACCGATCGTAATTAAAGTATGGTTTATCGCATTGGAAATTGAATCGGAATATATAGACTTGATCGTTGAGCTACTTAACAACATGGCTATGCAGTAATTCATTCATTATAATGCGTAACACTATGACAACTTCACTTACGGTGAACATTATTTTTTATGCTTAATTCGCAGAGAAGCGTCAGTGAATATGTGATGTATCAAACACCTGAAATCAATTCTAGAGCGAATAATGAATGTATCATAATAAAACTACTCGGATCACTATCAACATAAGATTATTCCAGCTAAAAATAAATATTTATAAATTTGAAATAAAGTATTAATTTATTTTTGCTTTATTAGCACTTATTACTAAAGTACAATTGAATTTATTGATGCTTTATCTTTTGATTGATTTTGTGTTGATGTTATTTGTGCGCTACAGTATTAATAAAGATATGTTTGAGTAAAATTTTGTTCAGCATATGTCTTTTAAGACTCTTATGAAATTTTATTAAAAACTCAACTACTGAACGTCAAATTTATTTACGATTTCAAACACATCTGTTTCATTGATATATTGATGGTGCATTATCGTTATAGCGTTAATAATGTATGTTAAGAATATGCTTACACTTCCATCTTGGAATGTTTTTTTCGCGGATTTAGTGCTAATGGAAGAAGTAAGAAAATTGCGATCGTTTTGAGGCGACTCTCGGATGCCTATATTGCTATATATTTCGATCGATGTCATGTTTATTCTGCACCTTTTCCGATACTCCCTATAATATATGAGTTCTCAAGAAATCTAATTTTCAATTTAGACTCTTTCACTTTCACATCTAATCTAGAGACATACGACTAAGAATAATGTTTTGAAAGTTTTAAATAGCAATCGCTCGGGCAGCTCGGGTGTACGTGGAAAACGATGATGGTCAGAAAGAAGTAGGGAGAGAGAGAGAGAGAGAGAGAAACAAGTGACTTTATCTTTTGAGATGTATGTGGAATCAGCAAATGTTGCGCTTATACTTGCCAAGTCGTTTGCTACAGCTACAACTACCTATCAGTTGGAATTGAAGTATGCTATGGTATAGTTTATCGTACTGGCAATTGAACTCGGATAAATGGACTTGTTAATCGCTCTACTTAACACCTTGGATATGTGGTAAGGACTTTAAGAATTCGAACTCCTTTGAACCTCATATCGATTAAGACAATTGATATTTTTTTGAGGCCCATGCAATATGCTTCGAAATGTCACAAGGCTAATGTTTGTACATCCAGGCATCATTAGATATAAAATGACATAAGTTGTTTTTATAGATACAATTTTAAGCAACAAAATGTTTCTATTTGTCATGTCTCTGTATAATAAAGTTTTAAAGATTAAAATCAATTTGAATGAAAACCTCAAATATTTCGAGTTCAATTTTGTTAATAAAAATTTATTTTTAAGTTTTTTATTTTATCCCATTTCCTACTTGATTCTAAAAGCCATATTGTGCACATTACCTTCAACTTCAAAAGAAAGTATTTAGATAATCTGTATGAAAGCAGCAAAAACTTGCATAATAATACGAATTTTATCACCTTTTTTTACATTTTGGCATCACATTACTCATGAAGTTGTGCCATATTAAATGAAAAAAATGCCAACTTACTTAAATGATTTTCATGGAATGGAACAAATAAAATAAAAATTTTAAATCGATAAATAGCTTTTTATTCATATTTCTCACACGATATTATTTCGCGCATTTTAATGTCTCTCCAGTCATCTTTCCATGGCCGTTACTTGTTCCTTTAAATAATCCAAATGATGGCAGCTGTCATTCATAGCATCGTAGTGATAGCTGACATGTTGCAAAATTAATGACATTTTATTTAAATTTTGTGCGCTATAATCCGAGACAATGTCCACTTGAGTGAAATTGCGCAACGACTGATTTAAAAGCTTGAATAAGAGGAAAAAGAAGAAGAAGGGGAAGAAGAAAAAAAAATTCTTTAATTATATTTTATTTAACGTAGAATATCTACCTCGTTGGATTTGGAACCGCGCACTACTTGTCGTGCCACGGAACCTAAATTGTTGACATTGATCGCGACACGAGCACAAAGTCGCTTTTTGCTGAAAATATTTCGAAACGAAAATATGTACGTTGTTTACATATGAATTTTTATTCTTAAAAACTCGATTTAAGATCTCTAAGATTTCTTTATTTATTGAAAGTTTTTTCATGTGATCGAACAAAAAAAGAAAAAAATTTAATCAAAAATTAACAAATTTTTGAATTTATCCACGAAAACATCTATACTAAATATTGAGTTATATAGTCTATGTTTAAAATAATTAAAAGCTAGAACTTTGTCCTGCCCTATCAAAACTTTTCCTTTCTATTTTAACATTAAAAATTATTAAAATAAGAAAAAGTACTGACGAAACATTTCATTGCGCCAAATCCTTCAGTGTTGCCCGATTAGTGATAATGTAATTATTTTTATTAATAATTAGTGAGCCATCTAATCTAATTCTAATAACATATAATTCTAACAACAACAAAAGATCTACATGACACATATAAAATCTACGAATCGTTCCTCTATCCCATAGACGCCACAAATTCGAATTCCTAGTGTAGGAAATATAAAAAAATGATTATGAAATTGACAACCATTACTACTGCAAAGGTCGTCAATTACAGGACCATGACAGACGGCCACGTCCAGGTACTGACTAAATCTATCGACATCTATAGGAAGTTAGTGAAATATATTTATGCGATAAACGTACGTCTTCAATTTCGCACGTACAAATATTAAGCAGGAAAGAGCAAAAAGAGCAGCGTTAAAAAGCACACATCATTCTACTTCAATTGTTGATACCAGGCAAGGTATTAAAAATATAGAGGTTTCAAAGTGCCCAATGTCTCCAACATATATCTCCGATTCACTGAGATTCTCAGATTCTCTGAGAATGTTGTATATAAGTTTTGTAGCTCGGACAATGAAGAGATCTACGACTTGAAATACCTCAACCATGCAGTCGTTACAGTTGAGCGTCCTTTAAAATCCAGAGGCATCCCTCAATGTCATCGTTGTCACGATTTTGTAAATACATGAACTCAGTGTACTAAGCAAATCAAATATGTCAAATTTGGATTGAATCACTCAATTAAATCTTGTACTAAATATGACTATATCCCTCAAAATGTGTTAACTGTTTACAAACGCATTCGGTCAATTATAAAGGTTGTTCCATACATCAGCAACTTCTAAAAAGGAAACTTCAAAACGCTACAGCTCGTAGATCAACACAATCGAAGCTTTACTTCACCTAAATTTTATCGAGATTCTTCCTATATGAGAGACATATTTCATAAATAGGCCGGATGTCAAAATCAATGGTTATAAACTAATTACTACCAATCAAAACCTCAAAACTCATACTGGCTTCACGATTCTAGTAAAATCTACTATTGCTTACCAAACTTCGAATGTCTGAAAAAAATAATTTTTACAAGTTTCTTACAGCGGTGCCTACAATTCAATTTGAGCAATTAGTTGCCTTCCCCGGTTTTCTTTAAAACGTATTATCATGATTTGTCAATGGTAGGGATCTAGACCGTCAAATGTGAGAGGAAAGCAATTCTACAAAACAATCCGTATTAACAACTATTCCTTACCGTCACTGGTTATCCCAAACATTGGCTATCTGATCTAAAAAAGATTCCTATGTAACTGGATCACGCCCTTTACTCTGGTATTCCTACTAATCTGCTTTCTGTCTATGGCAATGACGATCTCAATTCTGATCGTTCTCCATTGGCCTATACAGATCGACAACGATTTACATCTTAATCTGCAAAACTCTTCCGAAATTGACGTTATGGTAGAAGATTTTACTAACCTTTATTCACAAAGCTGTTTTTAGATCTGCTCCCAGTTATTCAAAGAAGTGAAAGAAGAGGTGAATAAACTGAATACTAGAAAGTCTTCTGGTGATGACTGCTTAAACGGAATAGTTTTTAAGTCATTACCATTTAAGTGTCTTTGCCCAATCCCAATCTACAAATGTGCGAAATACTTGGCTTTTACATTGACCAAAGGTTAAAGTGGAAAAATCACATAAATGCTAAACGACAGAAACTTGACTTAAAAACGAAGAGACTCTATTAACTAATTCATCGAAAATCTTGATTTAACCTAAATGCGTTTTATACAAAAGTATCCTTTAACTCAAATGGACCTAAGGTATAAAATTGTGGGGGATAACCAATAACTATAATATTGAAACACTTCGAAGAGATCAATCTAAAACTCGCCTAATGCACCGTATTACGTTAGCATCACGATTATCTGCGTTTCCTATTTCTTAAAAAACTTATTCAACGCTTTGCTGCAAAATATCTTCACAGACTAAGCAATCATATATCTCTTCTAGATGAAACCATCGAGATAAGAACAATAAAAAGATATTACGTACCATTTACAAATTAATTTATTCTTCTTCTTATAATTGTTTTATGATTCGATTTAAGCCTAATTGCCCGTCCGATGTCTGTCTGTCCATAAATTTTGTGTTCCAACTACAGATCGCGATTTATATTTATTTATTTTTTTTTTTGTTTTTTTGCTTGCATAAGCAATTCAATCACAATGGAATAACCATTGAATAATAGCAGATTCTTCGATAAATCTTACATTTCGAAAATGTTTAGCTTAACATTTATAAAAGTTATAAGTAAAAAAAAAAGAAAACTTGAGCATAAAATCCTTGCATAAATAAAAACTTGGAGAAAAATAGAAAGTAAGAAAGAAGAAAAGCACATTTAACTCAGAGGTACAATCGCTGCCGATATGAATCAAAGCTAGGAATGTGTATAAACGAAACGCAAAACATGCAAAAGCTTGGCAAGCGATGATAGGAAACATTATGTTTATTACTAAATTATATAAATTAAATTTAATTTAAGTGTGACATTAGCCTTAAAGGCAGTGCAGGTGAATACGTACGTATCAATCTATTCCCATGATTTGACGAAGCGCGTGGCGAGTTCAAAGTTAGATCCCTGTAGACAAAAAGCAACAATTTTTCCTAAACTGATTCAATTAAAGCGACATAGAAACAACGAAAAAGAATCCATGCAACAGACGTATATTCAAGGATTTGTCTACCTAAACTCATATATCGCCTCTTCGTAGCATACCCAACTTTTATACCCATCCCGAAAATGAGGGGTACATTCATTTCTTCATTCGCTTCGCAACGCCCAGAAGGAAACCTCGAAGACCCCACAAAGTATATACATTCTTGATCAGCATCAAATTTAGAATCGGTTTAGGCATGTCCGTCTGTCCGTCTGTGTATTGTCTGTAATAAACTTTCTTCTGGCCACAGGTTGGTATTGAAAATGGACTAAATCGGTCGAACGATATGCCCACAGTATATCGTAAACTGTGAACTCCTCTGCTTTGGGAAGCAATAGATACAGATATTATGCTAACTATCCCAAATTGGAAAAAAAAATTCAATTTCATAAGATTTCCAAAAATTATCTATTTTTATGTGATTGGCAAATTTATGAATTTAAAAGTTCAATTTTCGATTTAAAAACGAACGATCTTTCATTAATAAAACATTTTTAAATCAACTTATCAAAAAAATCGTACCAAGTGCGCTAGAGAATGTAAAAAATGAAAATTGTTGTTGGAAATATACTGCTTACCGCTTCAACAAATCGTGTTTCGAAAAAAACGTTTTTGAAGTTTGCAAATGTTCCGTAGGTTTATTTTCTTATTTATAATTAATTTTCTAATCATTTTCTCCAATAATCCATACATGTTTAATTATTGTCCCAAATCCTATTTTCTCGCACATTATATGTTCGAAAGTGCCTCTATTGTTGCCTTTATCGAAGACAGATTTGCGCGTACTACCCTTCAATTATTGCGAAATGCCAGAAAATACGACAAGGAATTGTATGAATCATTATCATGTTCACAATCAACTACAAAAATTTCATCTCTAGTTTTTAATTTCTTGCTTCGTACCTATTCAAAAGTCGTCTCAATGAAGCTGCATTAACATATTTTTGTTTGGAAACACTTTTAAATGAACGTAAGTACTTTCTAATGATATCTCTGAGGATGTTAGAAAAATTAGAAACCAACAACTGATTAAATTAACTTAAAGTAACTTCATAACATTATACTATAAATTCAAAGCAGAGATTCATTTGGCATAAGTAGTTTTCTCGAAGCGTTTGAAGAAAATATCGAAATTTCAAGGAAAAAAATTTTTGCAGTTAAACAATTTTCTCCCACATATTTTAAATGATTCAAAGTATCTATTAAGTCAATAAAAAAAATTATTTTTTTTTTTTTCAATTTATAGGAAAGTTTCCTTTTAGCGCCTTAGGTTTTTGAAATAACTATTATTTTAAAACAGTAATAATACAGAGCGAACGCTTTTACAAAAACACAATAATACTTAAAGACGCAGACCGCATACTTGCCGCGACGTCCGTAAATAATGAAATCCAAAATTAACAAAAGAATTATTTTGTTTATCTTCAGTTTATTTCTAAATAAACAGTACACGAATTTTAATCCTTCTTAGAAACTTTAAGGGGGAGATTTAGCTAAAGCGAGTTTCTTGCTTTTCTTCCTAGGTCACCTACTTAATTTACTTCATTCACTTCAACAAGTATAAAACAAAAATAAATTATAAGAAGTTGCAACAAACTTTACAGAAACAAATTGAATTATTTTTAATTGCACATATTCTGAAAATTGTTACGCTGCAAGGAAACATGCAAGGTTCTTCTTCTTTCTTCTACTGATATAAAACAAACGTACAAAGCTTACAAGGAAAGCAAAATTTCTGTTGGTATATAATAATGGACATAAAAGAAATTCGGATGAAAACGCGAGAATTGTTTCACTAAATGCATATGATATTTTCGAACATTAAAAAATAACATTTTGAACAATACTTTCCGGCGAAATGTAAATTTATGAACGAGTTTTTACATTTCTATCTTTCACAAAATTTTCCAAACGTTTAAGTGTAAGTTTTATAAAACGAAATATATTTATTAGGCAATAATGAGAAAGAGCATTTAGCTCTAAATAATAATCCACTAATATTTCTCAAACCCATCATTACCTTTACAATTAATTTATTTCAAAAGGAATTTTCTAATCATTTTTGTTTCATTTATTTCTCTACTTCGACTATATAACTCAAAATTCATTTTTTTATAATCAAATTATTACACAAATACATTCAGTTTTTATTTTTATCTAAAAATATAGTTTTCTATACAATTGTTACTTGCAAATGGAAATACTGAGCATGCAAAATAAGGAAATTTTCGTTTATTTATAAACGATTTGTTCAAAAGTTTTTAAAAAACTGTGCATTAATAGCAAAAACTAATTTATTCAAAAGACAAGTGGGCCAAGAAAAAACTAACGTCATTTTTTTGTATGCTCTGACAGAGACACCTTTAGCTTTTAAAAGAAGGCATTATTGGTTTCGTGCTTATGAATTCAAAAATATGAAATAAACTTACCTGTCATCAAACAAAACTTTAGCACTGCTACTGGAAGCTGACGCCATCTAGCTACAACGAAACGATTGTACAACAAAGTTCACAAAATACACAATCCACAAGAACAATTTATTAGAACACTTAAGGCCCACAACTCCCACAAACACTAATCAAGAACATAAACACACATTATACACAATGATTTTTTGATTGATATTTTAATATAACATTTAAATCCATTATGAATTAAAGGAATTTGCCAACAGCTTTCGTTATTGTACGCATTTATAATTAGGCACGTGCATATTAGTAAACCGAAAAAAATTTCATAAAAATCGATGAACTTTCAGAAAAATTAATTGCTTGCACTTTCAACGCATTCAACGAACAGCTGTTAAAACCATCAGATGTTAAAATGCTTCTTCTTCCTCGTTCCCTTCATTCACCACTAAATGAATGATAACTTTAAACAAAAGTGTAAGTGGTCAATAACAGAAAACAAACGAACGTTTTTTATGAATTTTGCTTTTTACGCAAATGTTTATATAAAATCGCTCTGTACGTGTAAAAAAAACTACAATTATTTTACATTAAAAAAATACGAATGAAGATTTTTATAAAAAATACAAAATAAATCTAACCTCACTGGTGTTTTGCTTCAGCATATTGCTACATTGGGTCCAAAATTGTAAAAAACTTTTTTGTCTCTATTAAATACTTATTCATTTTTGTTCCAAGTTTTAAGTTTTAATTATTTGTTCTTTACGGTTGCCTTGCGTCAAAGCGGCTTCTTCTTGCGGCACTTGATAACCAATTTTTGGTAAATACTGCTGTTTCTTGGAAGAGGGTCTTGCCAATATATGCGCCAAACAGGTACAAATGGCAACAAGAGAGAAGTATTTAAAACTTCGCCGTCCGCCAAACGTCTTAAAAGCCAAACCACCAAGCAAAGAACCAATGCTAAAACCCAAGCCATCATCCATACCTGCCATTAAGCCTTGTACGGTTGCTGAAGTTCCGGGTGGGGCCACCGCCGAAGCATAAGCCACTATACAGGTGTAACATAACGCATAAGTGCATCCTTGGAAAAACAATTCAACTAAAACCAAATACCAGGGATTGGGTATCCATGAGATCAAAAATAAGCGTACTGCATAGAAAAAGAAACACATGCTCATACAATGTACGTAACCTAATTTCTTAATGATTTTGCCGCTGTAAAAGAAGAATGGCACCTCGCCTGCTAAACATTCGGCCGCCACTACACAGCCTTCTATCAATTTAATTTGATGCATATATCCTGTAGCAGCCGCCACTTCTTCCAAGTGCCAAAACATGAAGTAGATAATAAATGAATCAATTATTCCCGCTATTGTGGCAAAAACCAAAAACGCTGCTATCGCTGGATGTTTAATCAAATTCCATACATCGTTAAATATCGATTCCGATGAACTCAACCTTGGCAATTTGAGTCGGCAGACACTGAACAAGTCTAAACTGCTAAATATTAGCATAATGATTAAAGCAGGTGTAAAGCTTTTGACCTCATCCGTTGTCCAAAAATCTACCACCCATCCTGCTATTAAAGCAGCCAAACCAAAACCTATCGTACCCCAAACACGTTGAGCACCATATCTAGTTTCTTCCGTCTCTCCAAGCATGTCGAAACAAATTGCGTCTGATATAGAGTTGGTTACATTAAAACCTATGGTACCGGCACAGAAGAACAGAACAAACAGCCAAAAAGACGCTGTACCGTATATACAATTTCCCTGCAAATCGGTCGAAAATTTGCAAACGCTCTCAAAAGCATTCAAATCGTAAGGTAAAAATGACGCGTTGGCTAGACAAACGTGCAAAGGTAAACGATCTCTCAGATAGTTAGCTGGCAGATCTAAGTCAAATGTAAGAGGATTTGAGGAATCCATGAAATAGGCTTCATAATTCCGTGTAACGTTTTCATAAGTTGTAGTACATTCTGCCCGATATGTAGTTTTGCAAAGCAAAGACGCATTGTTGGTCAACTGAAAACACAAAAAAGAGAAAACGTTACGTTTTAATAGCAGTTCAAGATTTATTAAAAATTAAAAAGGAAACAAAAGTTTTTAAAATTAAATGTTTTAAAATTTCTTTCTTAGATAATTGTAAAGCTACAACATTTCTCTATTAACGCCCCCAAAGACGGTGAAAATATACGTGCAGGATATTTAAAGAACTTTCACTTTTTAAGTCGGTGGATTCGCCTGCCTGACACTCTACTAAAGATACCATAAGACGGAAACAAAAAAGAATATATGTATGTAAGCGTACACCCATTAATTACCAGCTCAGAAAGTAACGCTTCAATTAGTTTTTGTAGATCTTGATTTTACAAGTACAATAATGGAAAAGTAAAACTGAATTTTAACGCAAGTCTTCTTTCAATTACATATGGCAATAGAACGGTAAAGATAAATCAGACGATCGAACTCACGTCCATATATAAGGACAGGAAAGCAAAACAAAGGAAAGTAGCAACACGCTATATACTTATTTTGCTATCTGTCTACTGATATACGATAGGTTCGGTCCGTAATTACCAAAACAAGTGTGAAAAATTCCTTTTACCCAAAATTAGGCTTCAGAAAGTCGGAAACTTTTATTCATCAAAATCCACGATTCTGCGTAAAAAAAACGGACGTACGGATAAATTGACACAAACCGCTTAAGGTCTCTTTACCGGTCAAAAATGTATGTATACTTTATGTAATCTGCGATAATATTTCAAGACGTTGCCAACTGACTGATAAAAATGATAATTAATTTTTAGGTGTAATATCACAAAATTGTGACGATCTTTTATTGTCTTTCGTTTTAGTTCCACTGTTAAGAGTAATTATATGTATGTATGTCACAATAAATAAGTTTAGTTAGAAAAAGGACTACAGATGGGCAAAGAACGAAAGCAACCTCACTCGACGGAGGGAAGAGGGTTTTAAAAGGGAACGAGTCCGAGGGTGTGGCCCGAATGGCCGGAAATATTAATATGTCTGGTTTCCGCGTAAGTCCTTTTTTTTTAATAAACCACCCGTTCCCCCCGTTTAAATAAATTGAAGGATTTGCGTAAAAACCATAAAACAATAATTGTTTCTCTGTATAGAAAATAATCTAAATTTAGACATATCAAGTTCAACTGGAATAGTGAGAGGTAGAAAAAAAACAAGAGCGAAATGAGAAAACTGTACCAAAATTATAGTTACTGAATATATGAGTTATGTAAAGCTTCCCAACCTCAGTGATATACGATATAAGTGATAATTCCTAACTAATGATCCCGTATCGAATAACGTTTAACAGAAAAACTGATGGTGCTGTATTTATTCTGTTTCCCCAGGCCTTAAGTCTATTATAACGAACTCCCGGAAATACAAATTTTCTTGGGGTGAGAACCTGTGAATAGTATTGAAGTTAATTTTTGTTTAGAAATTTTCGTCCTTAGTAGCAAAAGCAAAAGGAAAGGTCTAGATAATATCAATCAAAAGAATTTACTTTTGAAGCTTCTTTTTCATTTCTCTATAATATCCTCTAAATATTCTTTTTTCCTATACTTTTATGGCTTTTGTTTATACAAACTCAGAACAAAGCACGTGGAGCCAGCTTGAGCTAGTAAAAGATAGCTTTTTGGCTTTTAATAATTTATCACTCCATTTGCTTTGCATAAAAAATGAAAAGAAATTAATGAAATAATGAGCTAATTAAATAATTATATGTTAATGTGTTATATCAATTAATTCCAATTAATCATTTTAAAAAAATTTATAAAAAAAAAAAAAGAAAAGAATAACTTTTACTCAATTACCTCTTCTACGCAGTCTAGCACTACTTGACGATTTAGAGTTACATTCCAAATATCATCAAGACTAATCGGAGCGTTATGCATTTGAGGTATAAAATAGAAAGCAGCATAAGCCAGAGTCATGGCAAAAATCAATGCAATAAAAATCAATTTGCGAAGTTTCTGTAACGGTAAAATTTCGATAATCATTTTGATACAGGGTTTCAAAAAGTAGAAGCAAACATACCGTAAAGTAATCGGCTATAAAGCCAAATATTGGTTTTGCTATAACATACATAATGGGCAGAACGGAAGTAATATAACCCATGATCTCAGGAGCAATGCCAATTTGTTTCCCCAAAACTGATAGTTGAGGTAAAATCGGACCCATAGCTGGTTGTTGAAAATAAACAAAAAAAAAATATTCCAAAATATTGCTTTAAGAATAATGCTTGCGTACGAAAAAACTTACCCGCCATAAAAAAAAAATAATGCGCCTTAATCGGCAACAGCCGTTTATTAATTTTGACCATCTTTTGATCAAACAAGATAAAAGTTTTTATACTCTATCTGAGATTATTGAGATTTTCAGCAAATTATTATTAGTATATCATTATAGGTTTTATTTGTTTTTTTTTTATTTTTTTTTATAAATTTTTTTTTTTGTTTTTTACTTTTAAATGATTTACTTGGCAATTGTTTGTTTTTGTTTTAAGAAAACTTATCATCTCTCCTTCGTTTCCGAAACTTTGCCAGATTATTATTTTACTCGAACATCGCAGAGCTACAACTGAGTACATGTTAAGCTTACTTCACATACAGCTATCATCTAGCCGGTCAAAAGATAGGCAGCCAGCAGAGAGATATACACAATCGTCATTATAATGTAAAAATATTTAATCTCAACTTTTTGTTTTTTGTTTTTGTTTTTGGTTTAATTATCGTTGATAAGCATTGTGTTTCTTGATGTGTGTTTTACTTTTCAGTAACGTTATAATATGATTAATAAAAAAGCGTCTTTCGTCCAGACGATGAAGGGGTGTCGTTCAATTCTATAAGGCGCTGCTTATAAGGTTTATTGTTTTAAGACTGAGAAAATGTATATAATTCTATAGTAAATAAATTAAAAAAATTGTAATTATTTTTATAATTAATAAAACAATAAAAGAGATATATGTAAAGTTATGATAATTTTTTAAAAGTTTCAAAGATTTTATAAACTGCATCGTATATTCTTTATTAGACGCATTTTAAACGATAGTTTAACATAAAATATGATACGTACTTGACGAAAAATAAATTTTACAACGATTTAAGCATTTCATTCTTCAGTCCGCTATCGAGTGTTAATTATAAAATACTTACAACAAAATTTTTCTAGATTTTTGTCTTAAAACTTAAAGAACAGTCAGCTCTTAACTTTGTTAACTAACAATACTCGAATATTATAAAAGAATCATTACTTGAAGTGATTCTTTTACAACATGCGAGCTTTGCTTCTAAAATGTAAAGTATCCGAAATTCACCTCAAGCGAAATAACCACAATTCGTTTTTGTAAACAATTGTAAATAAAGGGATTAAATTCAGTGTAAAAGTTGAGGCAAATTTTTTTTTTATCATCACTGTGAGAATAAACAAATTAACTAAAGCAGATAAAATATATTTTATTATTGTAATAATTTCAAAATAAAAGATACGAAGGTGAACATGCAAGAGAACTATTGAAAACTGATACAATTGTTCAAGTTTGTAAGACAATCTTGTGAGGCCCAAACACAATGTATATAATAATTATGACATTTAATTATTAAGATAAAACAAGTTAGAAAATTATATTCGGCTGAGCTGAATCTTTTATATCCACCAACTCTATCTCAAAAAAAAAAAAGGAAAAAAAAAATTTTAATAGGTGTGTTTGGCAGATTTTCCCATTTTTTATGGAACACTTTGGACATTTTTTTTGAACTAAGCAAAACAGCCAGAAAACGAATGGGTTTTCAACTTATTTTACAGGGTAGCCGTGGCCTGTGATCGATTTGACCCGTTTTCAACGTATTTGAAGACAATTCCAATTTTTCTACCCTATTTAAAGTCAATATCTATATTTTTGAGGCTAGGAGGATGGTTACAATAGACATTAGGCCAGATAAGCAGACAGACAGACGGATATTTCTCAGTGGATGCTGAATTTCATACTAATCGGGAATATTTACATTTTATATGGTTTCAGAAACATTCTTCTTAATAGTACAACAAACATTTTCACAAAAAAATTAAATTTCAATATTCTATTACATCCATTTTTTAACAGACACTACACGATAGCTAGCGCAGTACTTGCGGGGAATATTTAAATATCAATCCGCTGTGGTTTATAAGTATAATGAGCAGAAAACCCAATATTTTTTTGCCTCCGAAAATAGAGATGTTCGATTGTGCCCTTTTTCAATACCAATGAGCATTGAAGAACTTGCAATGTTTCTGCCTAATCTGATGCCGATATCTTTACTTTTGTAGCCAGGAGAATGTGTACTAAAAACATTACAAACACGAATGGACGGACAGATGGACGTTTCAAATTTGTTGCTAATCAAAAAAATATATGCTTTATGGGGTCTGCATAGCTTCCTTCTGGGCATTACAAACAAAATGACAAAATGAATATATCCCGTACCTGATGACTACTAACCATCATAAAGAAAAATAAAAATTCTGTTATCGGCGAAGCCGGCACTTGCTATTCTATAGAAACAGGGCTCTGCCCCGTAACATGTTGCTATTGCCGACAAAGCTCCATGGTATTCCATATCGCCCAAACTTTTCAAATGTGAAGGTCCGTTTTATTAGAAGTTTTTCAGGCAGGTTGGTATTGAAATTAATCGAGATCGATCACAGGCCACGCCTACAGTATAAGCTGAAAACACGTCTGTTTTTCTGGCTGTTCTCCATTGTATTCCATGGTTGGCTGTGCTCCATGGTATTCCATATCGCCCAACCTATTCAAATGTACTTTTCCCTTTTTTTAAGATAATGGTGTTAGGTATAAGAGATTCGGCACAGCCGATTATAATTTTTTTACTTATTGTAGTTAGCGTCAATTAGTAACAGGTTTCACGTTTCTGTATCAATTTTTTCAGCGGGCGGTTTTTACATAAAAGGCAGTAAATAAATGGATGGACAAAATTGGCCCTTTCAATTTATAATCAGTTTACAGCGAAGCAAATTTACTTTAGTGATGGGTAATGTTTTTTTCTTTTGTCATTAGGGAAACATCAGTTATTCAAACTTAGAGAAAAACCCATAACAATTTATCATGAATTTCCACTTAGCCGTAAGGGAAAAAAAATTTTTTTATTTCAGAAAAATCATGATTACGCACTCTATAGCTGTGGTAAATACATAAAATTTATTTTAGTTTTCATTAAATGTTTGCATGTCAACAAGTCAATCCAGAAAAGTTGCTTATACGACTTACGAACACACTATTTATCCATCTTTGCTAACATCTATATATAATAATGGATTTAGGCCATTTTTCAATTTTAACAAAATAATAATTGTTAATTCGAAGACTTTTTTTATATTTTATTTTTTTTTTTTCTATATGATTTAAATAATTTCAAATGAAAGACAATAACTTTTATAAATTGTTAACTTAAAAAAGCAAAATAATGATCATCATATCTTGATTACTCGGCAAAAAGGAAACAATAAAACGTAAAGCTTAACTATTAAGATGAAACACCAGCTTGTGAGAATTTTAAAGAGACTTTTTAAATATTTAATTCATATAATGTTAAGTTTAATTCTCTGTTTATGTTTATAAACAAAAACTTCGTTCTTTCTTTCTTTCTTTCCGTCTCTTTCTGTCTCTCTCTCCCTCTCTATGAAATACATTTAAAGAAATAGTAATGATATTAAATCATTGAGTAAAGTTGAGAAAGAAATCGAATGTAAACGAGATTTTCGAATTCAATGATTTCAGTTTAAGCTTAACATTTAAAACGTTTGGACACAAAAAACGAGAAAATCCACTAAGTTATGTCGCCAAGCAATCAAACTAATAGAATAAATAAAAATTATTTAAAAAAAATTTAAAAATATCAATTATAGGCGTTTCAATGACGCAATAAGTTTAAATTAAATAAAAATTAATTGAAAATCAATCTCTTAAAATAATTTAAAAAATTAAAAATTAATAAAATTTTTTTTTTTTTGTATATATATAATATCTATATTATATATAAAAACTGTGAAGCCTATAACATATTGTATACACCTATAAATATATATATATAGAAATAAATTCATTTATCATTCAAGAGCAAAATGTGCTTAAAAGAATTCTTTACTTTGGTTCTTTTGATTACATTTTTGTCACGTTTGAAGACCATTGAAATACCCGATGATGGCAAATGTAAGTTCTACGATTTAACATTTAAACGTGAATTTATATTCTTAATTTTTAATTTGATTATTTATATAATTTATTAATAACATAATGTTTTACAAGGATTATCGCGCATTTAATATTATCACAGAAAAAGTAGAGAGACAATTAAAACCCCCATTGTTCTCATTCTTTACTACATTCTACATCGATTTAAAAGGATACCAGAAGGAAATCTATTCAATTTCCGTAAAGTAATAGTGAATAGAATCTTCACCTAACGACTGGACTAACCATTTAGTCCAAGTTTTTTTAAAAAACAGAGCTTATGGGTTACCAGAAGGGTAGCAGAAGGGAATTTGCCGTATTTCCACAAAGTAATAGCGAATAGCGAGTGGTAAATAGTGAATAGAAATTTTATCTAACGATTGGACTAATCATTTAGTTCTATCTTTTTTAAAAAATAGAGCTAATAGCCTTAATTGCTAGCACTTATCCTAGTTATGTAATAATAATAATAATAATGTCTAATCCTATAGTTTGATATCGAAATGATCTAGAAAACAAGTACTATAGTTATATCCGGTGGGAGCCGAATCTTGTTTACCCACTACTTATTTCATACCCTTATGTTATGTGTAAAATTTTTAAAATAATTTTCAATATTCTTCCTTGTTGACCTGATGAGTAAGTAATAAGTAGAAAAAGCTGAAAAACGATCGCTTATGACCTTCTTTTTTTGTACTAATCTATACAGAATCACTTTCTGAATCGATTTAAACTTGTCTGTCTTCTTTTGTTAAACTTACATGTAGGAAAGGTTTGAAACATTTTGACGAAATTTGGCACATTGACAAGTTCTGTTCCAAGAACGAAAATAGAATTGATCGGATCTTTAAAAATAGTCTTTATATGAAAAAATTTGAATTTTTAGTATTTTTCAACAAAAATCCATAGAAATTAGTATTTTAGTATATGAAATAAATGAGAAAAGTATGGAACGGATAAGACTATTTTTTGAACTACTTTCCACATAAAAATTCGTATCACAAGTGAGATTTTCTATGGAAAAAAGCCTAATTTTTGTAATATTTTACGATTCAAATAAGTCCTTAATAAGAATTTGATATAAAAATTCTTTAAGATTTGGACCATGTAGATATATTTTTTGGAACCTCACACCTCATGAATATTCTCATAGAAAGCAAGTCTGTATATAATAGCAAAATGAAATGTCACTTTACGACTTACTACGGGAGGTGCCTTTAACCGATTTGTCCCATTTTCAATATTATTTGCAAGAATTTTAAATGTTTCTGCCAAATTTGAAGTCAATAACTTACTTTTTACGACCGAAAGAATGTCAACAACGCCAATCTTAACAGACGGACATAAGCGGACATGGCTAGATCGATTTAGAATATAAGGAGCGTGTCAAGAACACATTTCCAGACAGACGAAAATAGACAGACATGGCCAAATCGGTTCAGAATTTAAGAAGAGTGTCAACAACACATTTCCAGACAGACGGACGTAGACAGAATATAAGATCAGCTAAAAAAAACGTATGTATACTTTATAGTATAGTTTTCTTTTCGGTGCTGCGAGCATTATCACAAGATGAATACATCCCTTTCTTCGGTGGTGGGTATAGAAACGATTAAGAAAAGCACATTGAAAAATATTTTCTTAATAAAGAGATTGTATGGTTTAAAATTGTTTTATTTTTACTGCACACACACACACACACCCACAATTAATTTAAATAAAGTAAATCCACTCGACTCTTTTGCTGAAAAACGTTCGGCTGAGATAAACAAATGTCTGCCAAAAAAGTAAAAAAAAGATAACTATTAATAGCTCTAGTAATCTATAACTTGGTAACACTATACCTCACAGAGCCCTTTAAATTATCGATGAGAAATTTGCTTAAGTCTTTAGACCGCAACGATAATGGTTATCGAAATTGAGTTCAAGGAGGTTATAATTGTTCTAATTTTGATTCATAATGAATTCTGATTCTTGACGAATTAGAAATATCTTAAAGTATATATAAATTTTTAACACAAGCCTAAAATTTTAGAAGCATATAACTATACTACTCTCTCAAATTCACTTCTGTTATGAAAGATACTATTTTCTTCGTTTAAAGGTAATATTTTAAAATGAAGAAGATTCGATTCGACTATTTGTCAGTTTTCTTTTTTTTTTTTGCTTTATGATTTATTACAAAGTTAGAATAAGTTACTTAGCTTTTATTTTTTTTTTTTTTTTTTTGTTATTTAAAAATGCAAGGACTTATCTAATATTAATCATAAAATTAACTAATCATAAATAATTGTTATGTCATAAAAATTATTATCTTTCAATTAGCATTTTTTTTTACATTATTTATCGCAACGTATAAATGATGCTATAAACAATACTTAGATCGTACATGATTGTGATTAAATCGAGGCATTCCATACTTAACACTTATTCAAAACAAATCCTTTCACTTCTTTTGGTGTAGAATAATTTTAATTTTAGTTTGAAGTCCCAAAATTTTATTCAAATTAGATGCAACTGAATAAATTTTAATTTTCTTATTAGCGTTCGTTTTTTTAAAGTCTACAATTGATCTAAGTTTAACTTATATTTAAAGTGTTACTTTTAATTATTTTTATCAATAAATTTATTAACTATACAATGCCATAGCACTGCACTACTAACAGTGGTAGTATGCTACAGCAAAACAGTGCACTTTCACTGTATGGGTGACTTGTTTATTATTAGTTATATGACTTGTTTATTATTAGTTATATATATATAGTTATATATTCATATATACAGTGAAAGTGCACCGTTATTGCTATATATACTTCACAGTATCAAGCTATTAATTGATTGATTGATTGACAAAACTAATAGCTCTACCAGAGTTACTTCTTACAGACTCTATCTTACCACAATACGCCCGTGGTCGTTATAACGCACTTTTATCACGTGCTTATCTATCGATAATTTGCAATAATTATTGAAAATAATTCTTCACTAATGAATTCGATAAGTTTATAATTTCAATATTTAAAAAAATAATTACAGACAAATATCTCGTATAAATAGATTGCTACGAAATTATACTTAATTAAGGTTTCTTGAAAACATCAATTAGAAAACTATGTTCGAGGCGCAACGAATGCTAAATATTTTCTACTTTTATTAATTAGCATCTTCGACTTGCTGTGCAAGTTAACTATGTTGTGTACAAAGTAACCGCAATTCTTACAGGAAAATAATTTATTTCAAAATTTTATAACTTTAGGAGGAAAAGACGGAATCATTTGCTATAATATATCAAGTATGTGATAATGCTATGGACGGACTTAAAACATCATTTCCCTTGTTGAGACAAGTTTCGTTTATACATTTTTATTTCTGATAATTTTTTAAAATTTTTTTTTAATTTTTAAGAAATAATTTTTTTTATTTTCTTTACTACTACTACTACTACTTCTGGAATGTATTTGAAATATCTACGCTCGCGACATATCCATGTGTGCAGCTTTTATAATATAAAGTTTTTTTTCAAAAAACAAAGCTTCGGAAATCTGATCAACTAATTTTGCCCTGCAAAATTTGGAAAATAGATTTGAAAATATAATAAATAAAAAGTACACTCTGAGCGACAGATTAGACTTAAAATTCGCATGATAAGTCTGATGTACTACCAGTATTATGAACAAAAAAGGAAAAAATTTTGATAATTCCTTAAACAACTTTTTAAAAACATAAATTCCAGATACTATTTACATGAAATACATTATTTATATATTACAGAAAACCGTTTATTTATCGATTCGGATTAAAAACTACATCACGTAAGTCTCCTCTAAAGAAAAGGTATATTAGTTTCATAAACTCGTTTGCAACACAAAGGAATAGTTGTAAAAGACGCTAATCTGTTTAATTGCTATTCAGCTCCAAATTAATTTATTGATATTGACTGCGTGCTTTTCTTCTATAACTACTTAAATAGAAAACTGAAACATATCCCACAAAAGTAATAAAGTATTTACTCAAAGATCACATTTTCATTGTTAAGTTGTGAGCTATAGTATAAACTCATCTTAAAATACTTAAGAAAATCATACCAAATATTCTTTGAAGTACGTTTTGAAAAGATCTTTTGCTATTTTCATAATTAAAGAAATAAAAGTCATTTTCGTATACTCCATGGTTTTTAATTTTCATCTAAAACAGGTCTAATGTCACTCGCGGACTACCTAATGAATTATAGTCGATTTTATATTGACATCTTCTAAACGCTAAGAGTTATAATTTTTGTCTATTTTGACGGTCTTTGCTTGCAAATCATACCCATTTTTCTCTTCCAATTTTAAAAACACTTTCAGACTAATCTGTGCTTTGCATTGTCAATTACAGTGCTATGCTTATCATGGCCTTGCCAAAAAGTGGACTTAGTCCATTTTCAAAACCGGGTTATATTCCTAACGTTATTATCAAAATTTTTACCCTCCTGAGCATTTCAACATTAAATGACAGTCAGAAATATAGATGGGTGGATGGACATAATTAAAATCATAAGACCTCGGATTCGTATTTCCAGAAGTGGCAAACGATAGAATAATTCTAATATGCTTTCATACCCGATTTAGATCTCGAATTCGTACTTCCGAAAGCGGCAAACGATAGGATAATTTTAATATGCTTTCATGTCTGGAATTATTTGAAAATAAAAGTGAAAGTGTAGATATTTGTTCGAACCTCTGTTTTAAAATCGTTGCAAAAATAATCATTAATGCATTACAGGATTTCCCGTATGTAAGAGAATATTCATATATTTATATATTTATATATTCCCAGCTTTACATATATACCTATATAAATGTATGCTTATGTAAATGTATATTGAAACTCTGATATGCGCATATATATGTATTTCAGACATTACAACAAATTGAGTAAAACCCCTTTTTGCTTGCTTGAGAGAGTAAAAAAAAAAAAAAAAGAAAACAACTTAAAACAAAATCCCTCGTATAAAATTTAAAACAAAATCCCTCGTACAAAATTAGCTTAAACTTAATTAACAGTCATTTCTGATTAATATTAATCGATAACACAAAGAACAAAAAATCAAACCAGTATTCATTCAACACACTTACAAGTCGCATGCGTAAAATTTTTCAATTCTCAAAAGTCAATTTACATGAAATTATTATTATTATTGTTGTTTATATTCTCCGTTTTTTATTATTAAGCCAATCAGTTACCTATACACAGTTACAATTAAAATCATTCATATGAATTAGTTCCCGCGTATTAAAGTGTTTGGTTATTCCTAGAATATATTGAAACAGTGAATCATTTTCAGTAATTCAATCGAATTGATTTAAAAAACATCAATACCATCGTATATTTTTCTCAGAGTATAAAAATGCCATTATGTATAATATCTTTAAAATCAAGGTCAAGTTTGGGTTAATGAAATGATAAAATAACATTAAATATCACTTGCCGCAGTTAATTAATTGCATAACCGAAGGCAGTTATTATACAGGTTTTCTGCTGCAAGTAAAAGAAGTAAAGATTCGTGAAGGTTTTGGATTTTATTTAATCGAAATTGCAAGTTATATAAGAGAATTGATGATCGATATTGAATATATTATAGCTTTTAAGTAGTTTACAAATATAGTTGATTGTACTCCTGTTTTTCCCAATTTTTAGTAATAGAGATACATTCGAGAGGAGTTGTGTTCACTTTCATAATTAGCTATAGTCCCAAACGAAAGTTCAGTGAATGTCCATGAGTGATGAGAGATTAATTTAGTCGATATAGATTTGTGCGACGATCAAGAATATTTATGGTTGTGATAATGGCGGAACACATCGTCCGATTTGACTTATTTTCGAACTTGAAATGAGACTATTTAAAGGAAAAAAACAAAATTATAATCTATTTTGAAGTGAAATTTTTCATTGTTTGACCAACTCAATTTAACAATCGGGCCAGATTTTCAAGATAGATGGCTTTCGAAAATGTTTATCCAAACTTTAAGTTAACATCTGCTTCCGATTGACGTTTTTGCAAATTCATGTCTATTGCACGCATGATTTCGGAAAGATGTTGATAATTGTAAAAGTCGCTCTATATGGCCTCTATTTAAAATTATATTGTCCTGGGTATTTTTTGATGATTACCACTAGATCGACCAAATAAAACATTTCTCATTTTTAAGATACAAAAAAAATTGTCAAAAAATAGTTTCCTTTTAACCTATCACAGTAGCACTACCTCCTAAATTTTTCATCTAGTTGTTGTATATATTATCTATACATTATGTAATATTACATAAAAGTATGGATCTGTCTCAATGGGACGAAACCGCAAGCCACACAACACGGTCCATTTTGGCATTGTTGCGCGTGAAATTTCTCGGGCTTATAATTTCACGTTTTGGTAATGCGAATGGGCCACCCAGTTTTTGTGGGATTATGCTTTAAAAACGGACATCCGTCAAGTTATAGCGAAACTATTGCCCGCTGTGTACAGACAACCCTTCGAAAATTTCCTCAAAAGGATCTAGTCCTGCAAGAATATCCTTAAAGCACATTTGATTGATGTTGTATTACATAAATAATGGAAACGTCTAAACAATATATTGAGAAAAAAAATTTGATGTGACCTGCGTACAAAAACTTCCAATGTTTCTTCGAGATCTGAAGGCGATATTTTCGGTTAAGCGGCCAGAAGAATGTTTACCACAGACATTACGCAGACGGACGGACGAACATGCATTTGATGCTGATCAAGTATATATTTACTTTTTGGGGGGACTCCAAAGTGTAGTTCTGGGCATTACAAACGAAACGTGGCAAAATGAATGTACTCCCTCGCCTTCGATGGTCTTCGGTCTGTAGACAAATTAACAATCAACATTATTTTGTCCTGAACCATTAATTTTTTGATACAAACACTCGTACTGGCTGGAAGTTCTTTCAGCCTTATATTAGCGGTCGTCTCGATGAAGTTCCTTTAAGTTAAATATTTTTGTTTAGAAATCCTTTGGAATAATCTGAACACTCGGTAATGAAATCTGTTAGCGCATTAGGGAAGTTACAAATCAATAGGCAAGAGATTAGACTGTAAATTCCCAGTAGGGGTTTGTTTGACGCAGTAGGTCCTTTTGGAGAACTTACGGAAAAGCTCGAAAATTCATGGATTACTTTTTTCAGATATTCTATAAGGTTCAAAGCTTCTATTAAGCCAATAAAAAGTACTAAGACATACGCTTGATATCCTTGTCAAATATTATCGCCGTCAAACTTTCTGCCACTGAAAAAAATTGTCAAAAACACTTCTTTTTAAGATGTTACAATCGCCTAACTCCATAATGGAACATAGGCATTAACTATTTCGTTATCACACAAATATTATTTATAAACAAATGCATCATGATAATTCAATATTTATTTATTTTCAGTACGTGTCTGCATAGTAGAATCACGTGGCATTTATCGTAAAACACCCAAGTTTTGTCCAACCTTAGAGGCCACTAGTAATATAGAATGCGTAATTGGCGTCGATCGATTAGACTGCGTGCGTCGCATTCATAAGGGTACAGCACATTTTGGTGTTTTAAGTTCCGAAGACTTGGTAGCAGCAAGATGGGCTAGCGTGGAGATTTTAGTAACAAGTGAGTTACGATCTCATAATACTGCTTTCGAGTATGAGATAGTAGCAGTAGTAGACAATGAAGCCGATATTCATACAGTGCATGATTTACGAGGCGCTAAACTTTGTCATCCGGGTTATGGCCTGGAAAATCATTGGACAGAAGTGCTGGCAAATGTAAGCAGCAAAGAAGAATCTTATCGAAGCGTATTAACTAATTAATAATAATAATAATTTATTATTTCTAGTATTTTGAATCTACATTGATTTCAAAATCATGCGATCCCGAGATATCATTAACAGAAGATAAAATTCGTGCGTCCGCCAAATATTTCGGCCCCAGCTGTAAGGCTGGCCCTTGGGTTCCAGATCCAAGACAAGATCGTCTACTAAAAGACCGTTATCCATCGCTGTGCCAAATGTGTTATGATCCATATAGATGTGATATAGGCGATAAACATTGGGGTAGACGTGGGGCGCTCTACTGTTTGACTAGCGGCGGTGGTAATGTAGCATGGGCTCGCTTGGATGATGTAAGAAGTCATTTTGGGGTAAGTTATGAAAAAGAAAAAAGTATAGTTTGTAGTAAACTTTTTTCAATTGCAGCTAACGGGCCTAACAGCTCAAGCAGAAATATCAGAGTACAGTTATTTATGCGTCGACGCTCATTTACAACCTATCAATACGACTCGACCTTGTGTCTGGGTAGCCAAGCCTTGGCCAGTGATAGCAGCCCGTCGCAATCACGCGGCTCAAGTGCAAGCTTTAATAACTGGCTTAAGTCATGATGATCCTAAGAGCTGGCAGAACGCGTTGTTAAGTCTTTTAGAAACTTATCATGTAGATATTATACCCCTAGATACTGTCATACCCATAGATGATTATTTGGATCAAGCACCCGCTTATCAAGGCGCCTACAGTTTTCCTGAATGCAATCCTCCGAGGTCAGTGGTGTTTTGTACGACTTCCGTAATGCAGCACATTAAATGCTCTTGGCTCCAAGAAGCCTCACAAGTGTATGGAGTACAACCCAACATTCAGTGCATAAGATCCCCAACTTTAAGCAACTGCTTAGACGACGTAAAATATAAAACGGCCGATGTAGTTTTAGTGGATCATGAAAATCGTATAAAAGCCCAAAGGGATTTCGATTTAATTCCACTACTTTACGAATTCTCGCAGAATATGCATCAACGTTACGCAACAATAGCCGTAGTACGCCAAGATTCGAAATTAGAAAAGTTTAGTCAATTAAAAGGATTAAAAGCATGCCTGCCGTCCTATGAAGGTCCAGCTTATCTTTCAGCAACGGATACTATCGCTAATAAAACTGGACAAGTGACTGCTTTGCATCATTTCTTTCATCGAGATTCTTGCACATGGCATCCTAAGCAAATAACTAAATGTCCCCAACATTATAAGGGAGATGAGGGAGCTTTTCGTTGCTTGGCCGAAGGAGCCGGTGATGTAGCCTTTTTAAGTTCTGCTGTATATAAGCAATACATAGTTGGCAACTTAACGTCACCTTGGTTGCATAAAATTGGACATGAATCATTTAAAGTCTTATGCCCTTATGGCAACAATGAAAAATATTCTAAATTTGAATTTTGCTATTTGCATTGGACTACGCGTGGTCATTTAATGACGCATAAAGGTTCTCTTACCAGACGTAACGAAATATATAATACCTTGAAAGATATGGATATGCTATTTGGGAAGAAATACAAAACGGAGACAAGACCGTTTACGATGTATGGTGTTTTTGATCAAAAACATAATATTATATTCCGAGATGAAACTGACGGTCTCAGAGGCTTACAAGATCTGAGAAAAGACGAAAACCAAAGAATAATGGAAGAAATCTTTGAACGGTATATAGAAGAAGAATATCAACTACAACAAGAGAACGCTGCCCAAACGTTTTTGCGAAGCAAATACGCCTTAGTAGGAGCACTGGGCTTACAATTGCTATTAAGGTTAAGTTTGTAGTAAATAAGAAATTATTATATTAGATAATGTATGATATCTTAATTATTATACATACAATTGTTGTGATATTATAGATTAAGTACGAGTATATTAAAAATGCAAGTAATTGCCGCAATAAAAGCTAAAAACTTAAACTTCACAAACTTAATAGACAGTAAATTTATACTTAAGAAATGTATATGTTACCTCCATTCATGTCTAGGTTTCCTTAATAAAAAATGCATATAAATAAATGTCAATGTAGGTGACCGAATAAATATGAGATGAACAAAAAAAAAATATTATTTATTAGTAATATTTTATTTCATTTATTGTTAATTACGCTCATTGATTGACTGTGACAATTTCTACATAGACTTTTTTCGCCTTTTCAAGGCATGTTCTTTTTTTTTTGTAACATTAATTTAAAATCCATTGAGAAAAACTATAAGTAAGTGCCACGACTTGGTGATAAAAGTAATAGAAGTTATCGTCCCGCAATCAGAACAATATAGTAATACGAACACGATGTATAAATGAATTAAAAGAAGGCAGGCTCGCTGACGATGTAAACCAATGTTAGGAATTTACAACTAAACCGGCGCATACATGCAGGAGTAGAATACATTACGTTTATTAATGATTCATATAAATTCTAAGCAAAAAGTCAGACTCTTAAGTATTTACTTTTCTACTTTTATAAATTGATAAAGAGACTAGCGGGTTTAAAATCAATTTGTTACATGTAAAAACCAAGAATTTTCTCTGAATCGACATAGCACCTACGAAAAGAAGTTTATACAACAAAGGTATATTTAAGAATTTATCCAGGTCATCATGAATAATTTTGCAAACGAACGCATCAACAGTTAGACGACGAGTCCTAGATTGATATTTTTTAAATATGTCAATATTAGAGTTACTGGCTGTTCCTCATAAATGCATGCCTAAAGTCCAAATGGCTTGGACGATACTCTTGCATATAAAATGCATTTATTCTTTAGATTAGGTTGGGATTGTGGACGAATTAACCAATACAATCTTCTGGCATTTAGGTTAAGTTGCCCGTCAGGCATATGAATAGATAATATATTAAGCCCTTGAATAAATGATTATTAAAATTTCTAATAAATTGGTTGAGTTCTTAAAAAAATAATTTTTTTTGCATATTCGAAATAACCGATGTATTAGCAATCATCCCCTGTTTATTATAACTTTGATCCTATTTAATTTAAATGAACGATCTAAGGTGGAGTAAGCTTTAAGGCGATTTAGGAAGTCGTAAATGTTAATTCAGAATCTACTAGAAATATTCGGAAAGGTATTGCAATTAATTCATTTCATTTATATATATAAATATAGAAGTCAAATTATTAGACTAGAAGAAAGAATTTTGGATCTAAGAAGAAAATTCGGTGAAGTAATCAAAGCGGTTGTTAAAGGTAATACTAACATGACTTGAGATTAGGGTAAACGTAATAAACTGTAACTCAGTCTATAAGAAACTGGAGAATTATTTAATTCGTAAGGTTTAAGAGATTTTGGATTAAACTGGGTTATGAAATTATTTAGGAGATCTGACTTAATAACTTTATGCTCTTCAATATATTATTTCGCATAACGACAAAATAAGGATTCACGAAGCTTGCGGAGTTCCCGATATATTGACAAGATGATAGAACTCAAGAGTGTTTCGAGAAAAAATGCTTAAATTATTTGTTAAAAGTACTGCTTATATAGTAAAAATAGTATAATACAATCGTTTTTGTGGTTAATGCTTACGCTGGCATAATTTTATTTAAGTTATTCGTACAAATGATAAAAGCATTGATTAAGAAAAATAAAGCTAAAAATTGCAATAAAATAACAAAAATAAATACTCGGGTATGTTAAACAGATAATAAAATTCTCAGTGAAGAAAATCGAAAAATGCTTTAATATAACTCAGCAACTTAAATATATCCTGAACGAGTTTATCGAAAGATGCTGCAACTTCTTTAGTTACAAATATAACACCAAATATATTGCATTTGAATGCGGCCGGTTGTCACAAAACTATGTTTGACTCGCATCTTGAGAGTTTGTATAAGCGATGTCTCGAATTAATGGGACTAGATTTATCCGATTGTACCGGTCTTACTGGGAATGCTATTAATATTTTGTGCAAATTTGAAGCTCTTGAAAGTTTATCGCAGTCACACTGTTATTCAATACCTCCCGCTGCTTATATTGAGGTTAGCAACATGTCGACTCTAATCTATTTGAATGTCTTTGGTATTGTTGCCGAATCCACTTTGGTGATTTTAGAGAAAAGATTTGCAAAAATCTGTATTAATAAGTTCATTTATAGTTCAATCGGCCGCGCTACGGTTGGTACTCGACGCACTGCTGCTTGGGGATTACAAACTCGAAATTTTCATGCACCGTCCAATTTTATGTCCCATGATACGGTAATTTATGCAGGACCTTATTTTTGCATAACAAAAATTCTTCTTTAACCTGTAGTCACCCAATAAATAATTATTAACATTTTAGAATATTAAGTAAATTTTAATTTGCTTTACTTTACATTTTTACTTTTTAAAATAGAAAGGAAGAAAAGAATTTGATTCGATACAAGGAAAAGTATATCTTCCTTTTTCCTACATTATACGATACATGCTTAATTTATAATAAAATACATCACTGGTTTTTTATTTCACCATTAATAAAAACTCACCTCTGCTCTTTAACAAGCATATGTAGATTTCCTTCAAATAGCCTTTCAGCTGATAAAATTTGTTTTGTGTTGCATTTTTGTTTATTTTCTTTGATAGGAACTTGTTATTGTATGTTAATCATTGTTTTTATTTGTTTTGTTTTCTTTTTTTTTGCCTTTTTTCCATGAAATACTTGCTATAAGTATGTCACAAGTTGCTAAGGGTGAATTTATTTTACCACAACAAATTGATTAATATTAAAATTCCATTGATTAAACACACAAGTAATAGCTCAAGTACTAAATAAAATTTCTTAACATATATTGTTATAAAAAATTAAATTTGTATTTCTTTAATTTTACAAAAAACAATGTCACAGTTGAAAACACCAGCAAACAAAATCGTAAGCAATTAGTTTGATTTGAGAAAAAAAGAAAAGGAAATGCACAAATTTCACAAGGAAGTCTCATTTGTTTAAAAAACAAAAAAAAAGCTGCAGAATTTTATCACTCACTTCGTTAGCTAATTACAAAGTAATTGTATATTATCCATAAATAGTAAAAATGTAAATATTATTTTATGGTATTTTTTTATTGTTTTTCTCACATCAACCTTTACACGTACGTTCACTTAATGCGGTTATTTAAACAATTGTATGGCTGCAGTGTTTTTTTTTGTTCATAAGCCGCTTTATGGCTCTGTTTATCGCGACAATGTTGAGAAAGAGTGCGGGAGAAAAACAAATAGAAAATTCTTAGAATGATCATATTTTTCAGAGCGATATGAGAGATCTACAGTTAATTCTTTTTTTCTACGACAAAACTTAAATTTGAAAATTTGAATACTCTCTTGCAATAAATTAGATAGAAAAAAAGATAACGATCACATCGTGACTTAAAAAGCTTATTAAATACATAGGATTTAACATTAAAAATACTTTACTTTTTAGCAATCTATTACAAGAAAAATTCGGTATGTTCATGCCAAAATTCTTCTTTAAAATTGTTAAACTTATCTATCTATGTATGCATCCAATCGATAAGTAATGACAGAATTTTAGTAAGAAATGATAATCAAAACCTCATTACCCCCAACGGTTATAAACGCACTTAACGGAGTTTTCCTGTCAAACGACGATTCATTTTTCTTTAAACAAGAGAGAAGTTGCATATGACTCTTAAGGCAATTTTTTTAATACTCACCACAAGCTCCTATACGTTATTTTATTGCAAAATGAAGTGAAACTCCATCGTCTATTACTTGTACTCAAAATGACATTTACATACAAATTGGTAGCATTCTGTAGAACACTAAACTATATATTTACTTTCTTTAAATAGGCACAATGTTCATGAATTTGTGTTTAAGAGACATAGCCCCCTTTAAGCAAATATTTAAAAATTGAAATCTTAAGATTTTTTTAGATATGCTATTACCACACGTTGTACGGCATCTACCTGTTTCCTCATATAATCTCTTAATATTTGTTCAAGCGCCAACGTAGCGTTCGTAAAGCTAATGAACTAAGGAATATCAAGATCATTAGCATTTATTCATTAAATTAATTAAATTTTATTTTAGCCACACAATCTGCGTGCACAAGTTGACTCACGATCAAAAGACTTAACGACCCACACAACAAAATTATCGAGTCAAAGAGGGACGAAAATGTTGGGTACATCAGGTGAAGACAAAAGCAAACTTAATCTCAATAACACCTTACCCAAGACACAACCTGTTAAAACGAAAACAGTAAAAACGAAATTACACACAAGCACAGATAATACAGAATGTCTGCAAACTCAACTAAACACTGGCAAAGTATCTACCTCCAAAAACTTGAAAAAAAGTACTAAATATAGCAATGTTACTAACGTAAGACTAGCGAAACCCGCCACCATCAGTTCGGCTAAGAAAAGACTAATGACAAACCCGACTCCAAGTGTAAAACCAAATGCAGTCTTGGATACGTATCATAATGTAACAGTAGCTTCACCCCCAATGAGAAAAAAGGCAATGCCAACAACGTTACCCACAGCTGTTGACCAAAACGACAGTAAGGACTCATTATCTAAAAAATTAAATAGAAAAAATAGTCATACTTTGTCGCCGGGAGAAATTGTGGTTTTAAAAAAGGATTCAGCTAAAAAACGTCTAGAAGAACAAATTAATCGCGAAAGTAATCTAGGAGAAAAGTTGACAATGCCTGTTAAAAAAGAAGCAATAGCGTTTGAAGTTAATTTTGATAAGGAGCAGAAAGTAACAAGAGAAAGGTCAAGATCGCGTTCAAAAACCAACGAGCGAAATAAAAAACTTGATGATGAAACAGAAGACAGCAACAACTATTCGGATGATTTTGATTCTTACGAATCGGATTTTGAAACCCCAACAAGCTCCGAAACTGAAAGTGAAGAGGCTGACATATCTTCGACATCCCAATATCATAATAACACCAATTCGAATGAACCATCAAGAAAAGATATTGGAGAAATCAAGACTTCTAGCACAGAAGTCAGTGAAGAGGAATCAGAGATAACACAAAATCCTATAACCGTTATTCACAAATACAAAGAACGTAAATTGGATTCCGGCAATTATCATATAAATTACAATGCAAAACCAACCATACCACATCCTGTTAATATATCCATCCAGTCTAATCCTCATCTGTATGATAGCTTGGATACCGTCAGTTTGGCTACATCAGACCAATTAGATTCTGGTGTTAGTGCGAATAGCCTTAACCAGTCCAACAGTGCTAAATATGATAGTCAAAGAATAAGAGAAATATCCTACGGTGGTTACACACAATTTCATAGCAACCCAATCTTTAGTGAACGCGGTAAAGAGTTAACGTCTAAAATACAATTTGATGCAATGAATTTTGTTTTATTGGATATGAAACCGGTTTCCTATGAGGTATACATGCAAAGCTTTGGCAAGTTGCATACTACGCAAATTTCTACTCAAACTCAAGACAATCGTTTGGAAGCGGAAATGCAAACTGATGATTCATCTTTTACATCTGTTTGGACGCAACATCCACCTTTACATAACTCGTATATAATGCAGAAGATGCGAGGACAACAGTGTTGTGGGGAATTTTCGGATGCTAGACCAGAAAAGCCTTGTAAATTTGAAAACAGTCTAAAGGCGTTGAAAGACTTAAGTCAAACGACCAACATGAGTAAATATCATGAGAACGTAACTAAGCAAACAAAGCCTTTGGATTTAGAAAACTTAAATTCGTTCCTACGCAAATCATCGTTGATTATATCACAAATTATGAAAACTAAAAGAAAATCACTTCAACGAACCAGTTCCCTCTTAATATCGGAAGGTTTCTATTGTTTGGAGTCGAATTTTATGAATAAATTAACTGTAAATCATGTCTATTCAAATCTCCGTTACAATTTGGTGATAACAGTACACGAAAGTTTACCGCACATCGACGTTTATCATTCAGATTTCTCAAATTTGCTAATGGTTTGGTCTGTGAATGAACCAAAAGCTCCTTTACGTGTATTAAGCACTTGGAGTAAAGTATCTCATGTGGAAATTTCTCAAGCAACTCAGGATATCATAGTAACCGCTTTACATGATGGAAGTATAGCTATGTGGGATTTACGAGAAACATATTCTTACTGTTCCAAATTAGATGGTTACTTAACGCATTTTGCGGCTACACAATCTATTACACCTGCTTGCTATGAAAAAGCGATAAATTCAAAAAAAATCTCTTTAGATGTAGGAACATGTCTAACTATCAAAAGTTTTCGCTGTCCTAGCTTTAGTCCAAGCGTGAAACATATATCAAATAACTTCCAAAATTCTCAAGTAAGTTTTAGTTTTAAGCACTTTTCACTCTTTCTTAATATCTTTTTCTATACATTAGTTTGTATCTCTACACGATTCCGGCATTTTGACTATGTGGACATTAGTGGAAATATCTAGCAATCTAGAATGCCTCAACAATCTAAAGTCAACTAAGAAATTTAATCATATAAAGAAATCGGCTGATACAAACGAACATACCTCCCCTTGGGCCCGAGTCAAGCTAATACAAAGTGCTATTGTTCAACTGAAAGATTATCTTGAATGCAAAAAATTTTCATTAGCTGTTAGTCCTTTTCAACAGGCACAGAATTTATTTCAACAGAATATTTACAGTGATAAGACTTTGCGTGAAATTGGTGCACAAAAAGGATCCAGAAGAATTTTACAAAATTTAATTTTTCAAAGCCTAGATGTCGGTGCGGAAACTATATACATTTGTACGAATCATAATTATATCTTGTGCTCTCCAAAGTCATTAAAAACGGAATCATTTAGATGCATCACTTTAAATGAAACGGATTTTCTATTTCCTACTGCCTTAAAAGTGTTAACAAATGAAAACTTCGTGGCGGTAGGGCTATCAAATGGAGCGGTTATAATTTTAAATTGTAGTCACAATAAAAATCTTCTTAGCTACTATAACGATAAAAGATCCGAGACTGGAAAATTAGGGAAACCAGTTAAGAAGCTCTTATCAGACGATTCTTTCGATGATGCCACAGCAACGGGTAAAACTTGTGCCATACAAAATATAATACTAAATGAACGAAGCGCATTAGATAGGCATTTTTCTCACTCTTCTGAAGTAGATGATGCACAACGACCATCTACCGCTACCTGTGTACCCTTGATGAGTACAAAACCTTACGAACTAGTTGTTCAAGATCAACTAATGATTTCAACTGGTTCAGTCTTACGAAAAAGTTTAGTTAAATCCTTGGAACTATCTTTTGACGGTCGGCATTTATTCGTTTTATCCGATAATAATTTAAGAGTCTACGATTTTTATCTAGATCAGGAAATAATAGTCGCTGAAAATAATGGAAATACGGATACATATCAAATCAAAGACATAACGATGACAAAACCGGATAGCGAAAGACAACAATTGATAGTTTTAAAAAAAAATGGAACAACCGAAATACATCAACTTAAAAATTGTTGAAAAACAACATTACTTTAAAAAAGAAAATGATCGCATTATCGGGAACGAATTTCTTCAAAAATTTCTTAAACTTTCAAAGCAAAGTTAAACTGTTTTGAAAACATAATAATGGGTAACAGTCAAATCAATCCTTGAGAAAACATATCTCCATATAAATAAGCATCATGGAAATTTTTGAGTTTGATAAACTCAATAGAACTACTCCGACTTTATTTATAACTTTATCTATCTTCAAAAACACCAAAAATTAATATTGCTTAGTGCATTTTTATACAAAAAAGGATTGAAATTTTTATTATGGATTTCTCTGTAAAACTGGTGTATTAAATTTGTGAATAAATTTTATAAAAAATTTGAAACGCGTATAATACTACAACTACACTAATACTATCACGGAAATATAATTTTTTTGGTTTGTGCAGATCACGAGTACACAAAAGGTAATTGAAGAACACATTGCTTCTTCTTACCAATTCAAAAGCAAGAACTGCTGAATACTAACGGATATAAAATGGATACGATAGCATTGAAACCAAGTTAAAAATGGCCACGTGAACTATTATCATCGGGAATAAGTTCGAAAATTCAAGGCTTCTTCATTTGGCGGATCACTTAGGTACAGTGCACTATGAAACCACCACTGGAGAATTCTGTCAAATTAAGCCGATCATTATAGTATTCAGAAAGATATTATGAGATGACTTCTCAACAAGAAGGCGATCGAGCTGATATTGCAAAACTCATCTTACAAGGAATGAGTTGACACACAGCTACAAATGGAAAACTTTATTTATTTATGAAAATTTATTTATCAAGGTTGTGTTTGAAGTTTTTTTCAACAAATAAAAACTTAATGTATTTAATACAAATTATAACAAATGAGCAGTTTCTTATAAAAAGAAATTTTTAATTTTCATTTGTGGCAGTTAAAGTGCAAAAAAGATTAACAGTAATAAAAGTTCTCATTACATCCTACACCACTTGTGCTAAATTTGTGCTTTGATTATACCGATTAAGTCTGAAAGACTTTCTGAATCGACTTAAGCATGTCTGTCTGATATGTCTCCATGCACGTTCGTGTTCAACCTAAAGGTCAAAATTTTTGATATATTTTTACATGTTTTGGCTCAAAAATGAACACTATTGAAAATGGACAGTAGTAGTAGTAGTACACCGCTTCATTTGAAAAGTATCTTCATACCAAAAAAAATAAAAAAGGATTGCCATTTTCAATATTTTTCGACAAAAATCACCAGAAATTAGCATTTAAAATATTTGAATCGGATGGGACCATTTTTGGAACCACTTCCCATATAATCTTTTTCAGGATAAGTAAGTCTTTATATGGGAAGAAGTCAACGTTTTAATATTTTATGGTGAAAATGTAAATAAATAATAATTTGACATAAACATTAACTGTAACAGATTTTGATTATGTAGCCCTACTTTTTAGAAGACATCTCATTTAAAGGTTCTCACGAAAAGTAAGTGTCTATATGACAGAAAGCAGAAAATTTAATATTTCACGATGAAAATTAGTCCATAAGAATAAATCGACACAAAAATTAACTCCATTGACCCCTTTGACCTTTATTGACCCCACTATTATATATGTATAATTTCGCGTGTTTTCTCACGAAGATGAGAGAACAATTGTATAAGACAAAAGATTAGATCTGGCCGACTATAATGTTTTTTCTTGGTTTCAATTTAGATTTTTCTATCTGCAAATCAGATTTTCTTTAGTTTTGAACCTTTTTTTTGGCGGTACCACCGAAATGCGGGGATATACTCGTATCCAAAATTTTGTCAGGACATTTGCAGCACGCAACGTGAAATTTTTCGGACGCTATGAAGTATTTAGATTTGAATCGATCTAAACGTAACTGTCTTTTCCTCTCTGGAAATGCTGTAGCAAAATATCGACTTCAAATTTGGCTAAAATATTGAAAGTTCTTGATGATTAGTTTTGAAAATGAACGCAATCAGACAAAGGAGGTGTCTACAGTGCAGCGAAAACAGGGTATAGATATACACAGGTAAGCTCACACATTTAAGTGTAACACATAAACCCGTTATTTAACAAGCTGAAGCATTATAATCGCATAAGATTAAATACCATCGAGTTTGATAGCACAATTCCTCAACAATCTTCAACATAGAACACACATATATATATATATATATATATATATATATATATATATATATATATATATATATTAATTGGATAGTAATCGAGAATTTACCAACTTCTGAAGTTTCCTTCTGGATATCACAAAGGATTTGATAAAGTCAATACACCCTCATTCCCCGGTGGGGACTATAAACACTCCCGCTGCATGAGTTTTCCTACAGTAGTGTACTAAACGGAAAAAACAAGTCAAACCCAATAGATCACCCAATACATCGTTTGGATCTTGTCGTTATTTGTGGAATACAACGCCATCCGAATGCCCTCCATGGAATATCTTACAGCACTGCATAGTTTTGTGTGAAATCATTCATCCGGGAAATTTCTCGCGCAACAATGCCAAAACGAAGCCTGTTCTACGGCTTGTGGTATCCGGCTGTTGAAATCAAATGTCTTCAATTTCATGCCGAAAAACAATTGGTAATCATGTGAAGGTAGCGCCCAACTCCATGCACATAATATAGACTGGTTCTTTCTTCATTGTAGTTATGTCTATAGTCTCACTATCGCACTACCGAGTCAGAAGCTCTCGACGTGCTTATCTTCATTTACTTTGACCTTGCCGCGGGAACAGCCCATAGCGGGAGTTTCGTGATGGTTGTGTTTAGCCCAAATCGCTGGAAAAGTCAGCTTGCTAGCAGAAGTTGGGCTGCAACCAGATGCTTGACCCATAGAAAGGCAGAAGTTTTAGATGAGCCTTGTCCTCACCAGAGAGGGTACGTCCAATAACGTGTCTCAATCTGACATCCGGGAATTAATCATCCCCAGAATGTTAAGTGTAAGTTTTCCCACTCCATGTACCGAGGGATTACACACACGGAGTAGCGCCGTGTAATGGATAGAGATGGAAAGAAATCTTATTTATCTTTACGTACACAGCAGCCGTTCGTAACTGCAGTATAACTTGTAGAAATTGAAGTCAAGACCTTAAGATAAGATAACCAATCACAAATAAAATTTAGAAAAACATAAAAATTATAGCTAAATAAATAAAATAAAATAAAAAAGTATAAATTATAGTATAAATTAGTTTCACTTTATTTATTTGAATTAAAATAAAAGCTCATCAAGTTGCTCCATCATTATAATATTTGATAAAATTTTTACATAAAAATTTAAGCAACAATAAAACATTAACTACTAATAGATTACACGAATTTGATTATAGCAATAAATCACACCTGGTGTATCTCTCATGCGTGACAATTTTCCATATATAGTATGAATTCTAAATCTGAGAGGGGTTAAAAACTAGAGAAGATTGGTCAGGTTGTAATGTAATGCAATTATCAATGGTCGTAACAAAACTTGCTTTTTGTTGGTAAAGGCTTTTTTAAGTTTTTTTTTGTTTTTTTCTAAAATAGGGTTAAGTGTTAAAAAGATGTCACCCCTTATATAAATTACACCGAAAAATTTTTTAAAACTATGCATATGTCATATTTCCATGATCATTTATTGTAGTTAAAAAAGAAAGTAATTCTTACCATTGCTCCCGGGACCACCCGCCAACGCGTGTAATGATTATTAATGCTAGCCTTTTGATTTTCCTCGTTAACCCTTACAATATCATTGAGCAAACACTTATTATCCTTTGACACACATAATAATTATGACTATTATTGAACAAAACTATCGTAACTTATGTTAAATTGAAATTTAATTTTGAAAAGAAAAAAATTTTATTACAAGAAAAGAAATATTACACAAAATAGATTTTTAATCATTAAAAAGGGGGGACAGACAATATGCGTTAATGTAAATTAATCGAACAGGTTGATTGTATTGCTTAAGAAAGAATATTTAATACACAATAAAAAATATTTTGTAAGTAAAGTTTTTGATTTTATTTTCATTTTCATTAAGCAATGAGTTCGAATCATAGTAGACAATGAAATTAAACAAAGTTAAACAAAGTTAAATAAGCTCAAGTAAATATCGAGAAAGGCGATCGTACCCTGAAAGTAACGAAGAATTCATTTTGAATATTTTATAAAAGTTTGTCTCCTCTCACTCTATTTACATTATAGTAAGAAACTTCACAACTGTCTCGATTTATAATTAATGAACTTCATTGCTTTCACACTTTGCTATTAAGAGAGACAAAATCAGAGATTCATAGATAAAAAAATTTGCGATTAAATTTTGAAAATCGTAATAAGTAAAAATGTTTTGCCAAAAAACCATTTTTTTCCCCACCACCGAAGGTGAGGAATATATTCATTTTGCCATTTTATTCGTAAGGGCCAGAAGGAAGCTAACAAGGCCTCATAAAGTATGTATATATATTCTTAATCAGCTTTATGTCCGTCTGTCCGCTTGCGTAATGTCTGTGGCAAACATTCTCCTGAGTGCAAAAATGAAGATATCAGCTTCTAATTTGGAATTTCTTACACGCAGATTGGTATTGAAAATGGATCAAATCGGTCAAAAGACATATTGTTGATCAACCACAAATTTAGAATCTATTTAAGCCCATGTCCATCTGTCTCTCTTTCTCTCGGTGTAATGTCTGTAGGAGACGTTCCACTAGCCGCAAAATTAAGACATAAGAAGGGAAAAAATTTTAATACGTAGGCGTGGCAGGTTTTTTCTAATTTTATGGAATTCTTCGGGAATTTTTATTGTGTAGTCTTTCAGTAGTGAGCAAAACACCCAGAAAATAGAGGTATTTTCAGCTTATTTTACTTCGTACGCGTGCCCTTTGGTCGATTTAGTTCATTTGCAAAACTAAAGCATATGGAAGAACTTTCAATGCTTTTGCCAAATTTCATCCAGATGTCTTAATCAAGCCGACAGACAGATGGACAGACGGACGGATGGGTACATCTATATACGATTTGTGGTTTTTGTAACATCTTTCTTAACGTTTTCAACGTTTTCACAAAAAAAAAAAAATTTAATTTCAATATTGTATTATATCGAGTAGGCGTGGCAGAGATAGCTAGCGCAAAATTTGTAGTAATTTTTATAGATGTATGTGCTATGGTTTACGAGTAATGAGCAAAAAAACGAATTTTTTTTGCTTTTGAAAACAGAAGTGCCCCTCAGTCTATGTTGTACCACTAATGTGTCTTCCGACCGATTTGGCTCATTTTCAATTCCAACCTACGTCGAAAAACTTCCAATGATTCCTCCGAATTTGAATCCGATATCTTCATTTTTGTGCCCAGGAGAATGTTTGCTAGGGACAGACGGGCAGACGGACGTGCTTAAAAAGATTCTAAACTTAATTCTAGTCAATAATATGTATATTTCAATGGTGGGTATAAAAATGCGATTTTCCATTAGGCTTGTTCGTCTACCCAGCAGTTGATTATTAAGAGTTATAGCTAAAATTTGTTGCGCGTTTAGCAATTTGATGGCTATTAATCGAACTTAAAAAGAGATAATGCATCACTTTAAAAAATAAACAACATATATAAACATTTAAAAATATTTGCTAATGACTAGCAAAAGCTTATGCACATACCAACCTAAAATTGAAATAAAATATTAATCATTATATGAGCCGCCTGACACGTCCGAATGAAAAAGACTCGAAAGAAAAGTTTTTTTAATTGTGGCCAATGATCCAATCCCAAGCCGAATACTCCTTACTTACTTACTTCTTTCAATTGCATCCATTATGCAGTCAATAATTATCCGCTATTAGCATGCTAATCGTGTTTTGATAAAATAAACCCACCACAAAGGTACTCAACACTTTTAAAAACCCCCTTTTTTAAAAGCAAAAAAACATTTGTTATCTTTATTAAACTTGTGGTTAACCGAATAATTGCGGTTTTTGTAAAGCTAAGACAATACACAAAATATATGTATAAAAATATATATTTACTCGCATATATATGCATCTTAAAATCGTATATAAAATAAAAAAAAAATATTCAGTTCATAGAATTAAGCGCAAGTATTAGATCGCGAACTGCTAGACGAAGATAAGTTAGTACAACTAATTTTTTGCATTTCAGTTAAACGATCCCAAGCAGTATTAAATTGACGAGGTGTACGAGCTAAAGCCAATTTAGCAAATGGACCTAAAGTGCGATAACCTTGACAAACGTAACGTACAAAACCAGAAGCAGTTAAACAATTAAGAGCCATCTTTACTTGAGATTCCAAATCACCGCAAGCAAACGATCTATAAATCGTATAATTAAATTCTATTGATAATTCTGTCTTTTAAGTCGGAAATAAAATTTCGAAACTTACTCTTTTTCCAATAAAGCTACTATATGACTTTCCTTGAGGCCACGTATATACTTGGGATGGTCTTGAAATAAACGTACAACATCCAAAACAAATAACGGTACATGCAAATGATAAACGTTAGACCGGAGACAAGAAGTCGATGGTTCAATATCACGTATACTGCTCCGCATATTCTTCGCCTGTTGTCCTTGTCTCGTATTGGTTAAAAAATTTTGATTTTTCTATAAGTAACAGTGGTGTATGTCTGTGTGGAAGAGTGAAAGGATATTTATTCAGAAAACGTTTTTAGGTAGAAAATATGTTGTTTATTATGTTTACTTGTAAAGAGAACTGAAAATTTCGTTTAAAGTTGACAAGAAAAACTAAGATTTCTTTCTTATGCCGATACAAGTTTATTGCATAAAAGTAGAGATATAATTATTGAGAAAAATAATTTTTTTTTAATTTCACCTGAAATGCTATTAAGAATTCTTTATGAAAAAGTTTATAATACATTGTAAATATATAAACATATCCTTGAATTAAGCGAACTGCAGCCGCCAGATGAAATTAAAACATGTCGATCGACATTTTGAGCAATTCCGATTACCTGTTGACGGTGAATTTTGCCCTCACCTTCAGGCACGATGGCAACACAATGTTCAAAGGAAAATTTCGAAAATTTCGAAACGACAAAATGGAAACGTATCGATCACTATTTCAGGGACTTCCGAAGCTCCGTTCTGAGCATGACATGCAAAGATCGGTATTGATAGAGAAGATATATGCGCTAAAGGCTCTATGAAATTCTCGTCCGGATGTTCCAAACGGCTTAGCAATGAGTTCATTCTCCGTCTGTCCACAATAAGTACATATATTACTGATACGCCACATTATTGATTATTTATTACACAGCATGCTATTAAAAACAAGTGAAAACATTATAGTGGGCCAAGCCTATCCTTATGTAATTCTTTGGTTAGTTTCGTGAGAAAATACGATCACAATTATAAATACATGATGATGTTATCGAAAAGTAGTCCTACTTGATTCAACTTTGTTGCAGTTAATTTTCATATCAAATTAATCTTAAGGACATATTTTCGCTAGAAAATGTTATCATACAAAATCTTACTTACCATTGGAGCTCCTGTTAGAGGTTCCACAAAATATATCTGCATTAGCAAAATTTAATTCATCGTGAAATATCGAAAATCAGGTAGTTTTAGAAGGTCTATTGAGTCTACATATTCTTTACTTGCATAAAATGCTGAATCGGTTTGTCCGCCTGCGTAAAATCTGTACTAACTTTCCATCGATCACAACAATGAATATATCGATATATTCGAATTGACAGAAATATTGGAAGTTCTTGCACCTAGGTCGGTATTCAAAATAAGACAAATCCGTCGAAAGACACGCCTACAGTACCGAAGTACACTTAGAATAACCTTGTTATCAAGACCATACCAAAATTGGATCTTTTGCTGGTTACTCCTCACAAACTGTAGTAGATAAAAATGTATGTTCTACAATTGATCCCTTTACTACCTGTATAAGCAGGAAAATTTTATTCGACTGTGCCGAATCTTTTATACCCACCACCTTTGTCTTAAAAAAAGAGGGAAAAAACAAATTTTAATGGGTAGGCGTGGAAGAATTTTTCTATTATTATCAGATTCCGTGGAAGTTTTTAATATGCACTGAGCAAAACATCTAGAAAACCGGCGTTTTTCCTGACATATTTAATACTTTAGCATATTTTATATTGTAGGCGTGGTCTGTGATCGATTTAGTCAATCTTCAATACCAATGTATATAAGAAAATTTCCAATGTTTCTCCCAATTTTATAGCCGATATCTTCATTTTTATGGCCAAGAGTTTACCACAAATATTACGCAGATAAACAGACATGTAGATGGACAGACGAACGGACTGATAGTCTAATTTGATACCGATCAAGAACGTATAAATTTTGTATAGTTTCTGAAGCATCCACCTTCGGCGGTGAGTATAAAAATAGAAGAAAACGGGTACATCCTCCCAATGTTATACGATATCGAAATTTCATTTTTTTTATCAAAACATGAGTAACACCCACAAGGAAGCTTCAGCAAAATATGCATGTTCATGATAAATGTCGAATTTGGAACGCATCTACGCATGCTCGTCCGTCCATCAGTCCCGTTGTTTATCTGTTCACTTATTCATCTGTCTGTCTCCGTAACGTCAGTAGCAAATATTCTCTCAGATACAAAGAAAAAAAGTGATCAGCCTCAGGCTGGCAAAAATATTGAAAGCTCTTACTTTCGGGTTGCTATCAAAAATGGTCCAAATTATTTAAAGAACACGCCTACAATGCAACATACATAATATTCTTCTTCTTTCTTTATTGCTTATTACTCATAAATTGCGACAAATACACAATTGAAAACTGACTGTACTCATTTACATACTTACTTGCTTAATAGACATAGACCTTTAGTCTCTTCTAGCTTTCTAGCAAAAAGAGTTGTCCAATAACAACTAATGTAATTAATGCATTTATTATGAAAATTTAACTGCCTATTTATCAATGTATACGTTCTAAAGGATTCAACGTTGTTTTAAAAAAAAAAAGTTTTCTTTGCTATATATTTGGTAGCCCACCACCACCATCATCGCTCAAAATAGTTGTTAAGCGCAAGTGCTCTTATGATAGCTTTGATAATATCCCTGATAAATAACGACTCGTTGACAATAATTTCTGTGCATAAAATAGTTCACATGGTAAGTTCTCACATTTCCGAAATCTGCATAACTATAGGAAGATATCGAATATGAAGAGACCATGTTTAACTCAGCTTGAAATCGTAAGACCGCTTACTTAGACCACTTAGCCGATTATGCTAGTCACAAGATTATAATTTGTTTTTCACCAACAGGCCGACATTATGAAGGGTTTCTCCAAATGCTAAAAAAACAAAAGACAAATTTAGAAATCTTTATAAATCATTAATGGAAACTGTCAGTAAAATGAAAAAGAAAGATGAAGCAATAAACCTTATGAGAATAAAATAGAAGAAGCGTAATCAGAGACTACTAATATTATAGGAAAATCGTTATTGTTTTGTGGTGCAAAACTGATCTTGTAAGCGCTAAATAAATTATCGGTCATTTTTTCGATTTTCTGGAATAAATATCTTACACAAAACTACATTCGCTTATTTTAAAAAGAGAGCGGAAAAATTAAACTGTAATAGGTGGACGTGGCAATGAAACAACTTGCAATGTGTCTGCCAAATTTGAAGCCAATATCTTCATTTTTCCACCTAAGAGAATATATTTACCATAGACATTAGACAGTTAAGCAGCCAGACAGAGGGATCGCCACATCAATGGATACGTCTAGATGAATTTGGAATTTCACAACAAAAATTATCGACCTGGCGATTGAAAATGAAGAAACTGAAGAGCTTTAATTACTTTAATTATATCATCATTTGATTGCCCTTAATTCGTCTAGCACGCTCTCTGGATGTCGTCGAGGAGGGATATTCATTTAAAGCAGAATACCGGAGAACAGAAGTCTTGCGATTGGAGGGGTTATTTGAAAACGCACTCGTAGCTATTCTTAGATCTTTTCATAGTTTCCATTAAGTCAGACCAACTTATCGAATTCGTTAGCCAGTTTCTGCTTAGCGGCCATAGGGAGATGAGTTGGCGAGTTACTTTGAAATTTATGTTCACATCGCAAAGGAAATTTCTCCAATGGAAGAAGTGAAGTGCAGTTAAGTTAATTCAACCAAAAAATAACCAAATAAAATATACAATTCCTTATATGTATATGTATGTGCATACGCGTTTGTAAGACTTTAATAACGTCCATATTTTATTGCGATTTTATGTTACGTTAACGATTTCCAGACGTCTTTAAAATAATAAATTGCGAGTGCTATTAGGAGTTTTGATTGTAATTTTTGAACGAAATTCTCTCGCTTGTGATCTTCGTATTATTAATGAAAAAGCATTTTATTCTCGAAAAAAATTAAAATTAATTTAATGTGCATTATAGACATCATTAGGCATCTTTTCTTCATCCGTCTATGGAAACAATAAATGGTAAACGTTATCGATACATGAAACTGAACCTTTGTGATCCTGAACTAAATGAATTGTGAATGTAAGTGTACAAATGCCACACACAAATGGTGAAACAATCAACTTATTATAGACCGAATTCGATTAAGGAATAATGCAAATCACAAACAAATAATGCTCGACTTAAAACCCATGATTGCTGAGAAATTGAGGAAATAAATGACTATGACTATTATTAGATGGAAAAAAGTCCGAAATCCGATTTTCAGATGTAGGCTTAGAACAAAGGTTTGCTTAAATGTTATAGTTTTCCTTGGACACAAATAATCCGAGACCAACTTATAATAAGGAGTACATTGTGACGTTGAGCTCGATCGTTAGCTAGTGAATGCGAATAATGTACAGTTTTCTCACTTTCTCATTTCGTTTCCAGTGCTCAGAAGGAAACTTCGGAGACCCGAAAAAAGTATATATATTCTTGATAAGCAATTGACTATGCGTCCGTCTGTGTGATGTCTGTGGTAAATATTCTCCTGGCTGTAAAAATAAAGATATCGGTTTCAAATTTGACAGAAACATTGGAAGTTCTTGCAGGCAGGTTGGTACTGGAAATTGGCCAAATCCATGACAGGCCTCGCTTGCAATATAAAATAAGCTGAAAATACCTTTTTTTCTAGATGTTTTGCTCACAATACGCAATAAAAATTCCACTTGTATTTCATAAAATTAGAAAAAATCTACCGCGCCCATCTATTAGAATTTAGTTTTTTCCCTTATATGACATATAATATAATATATATATATATATATATATAGAATAGTTTTCTTGTTTGCTTATTTTATATTTTTATATTTATATTTAAAAAGAGTTATCAATAATTAGCTGGAAATTTCTTTAAAGTGTGCCAATCAAAAGAATGCAATGTTTTTCGCCAAAAAATGTTGTTTATGAAGATTGAAATTTAGGGTAAATCAGCTATAAGTTGAACCAATTCAGAGATAAGCACAATCTGAAAAATACAGTTTCGAGGAAAACGTAATTAAAAATTTAAATAGTGCTAGGCTTAAGAGTTGATTTCAATCGAAAAATATAATGTTTGAAGTTTCGACCATTTATAAAATTTTTTAAATTCATCGCCATGTATTTAAAAGATTTTTAAGATTCTCAAAAAATGTTTTGAAAAATGCATAATATCATTCATGGAGCCCTTTTTACGGCAACACAACAAACTTTTTGTCATTATTTGCTGAATACTTTACGAAGAAGAACAAGTTTATCATTGACATTTTAAGTTAACTTATTTCTAAGAAATTTTCTGATTTTTTCTTTGTTTCATATATTAATATATTTAAAGTTAGAATTGGACCACGATATATGAACATCAGAGCCCATCGCAAAAACCATATTCTACTCTACACTAAGCTTAAAAATGTATTAGTATAAATTAAAGTTAAAAGATGATTTAGACTTTCGTCAAGAGTGGGTGATACTTTTTAAAATTGCTAATTTCAAATAATTTTTTTGGTATGCTTTCGCAGGTGTGAAAATAAATAGTATAATCAGCAATTTTTAGAAATAATTAAAGAATTTTACCGATGTGGCAACTCATCGTTTGTTCAATTAAGAATTGAGTAGTCTTCAACATTTGTCTTTTTGAGATATACCCCGCACAGTGACCGGATTGGAGCGGAATTTCACATAAGGCGCGAAATATATTCGTCAGACCATCGCAGATACAACGCAACTAATATTGAAGAGGATGATTCAGAATTGGAGCCATCGTGTACGTCAGTGTGTTCAAAGCCCTTGTGGATTTTGGAACGATAGAACATAACTGCAAAGACTAAACTTCAAAATAATGCAAAAATTTAATTTAACACATTCTCTAGGTTCTCTTGTTTTCAAATTTTAAAATGGTGTCCCTCTTAAGGAAAGACCCTTTATGTACTGAATTTATCTGTCACTAATTTATATTGTAATTCGCGTATTTGTAAATGAATTTAACGAATTAAAACCAAAATAGTCAATTCGTCTGCGTCTACAATTAACTTTAATTAAAAAACTAAAACAATCTATTCATACCTTAAATGTGTTCAAATATTTTTAAATATTTTCGAATATTCGAATATTTTGCAATAATCTCTCTTCCTTACTACTAATATTAATATTAATTATTATTATTGTTATTAATGTTCGTGCGTAAAGCATATCGCGACCTAAAAGGTCTATTGTACGGGGCCCAAGGTCCTAGCCTTCCAATTAAAGATTCTTGCGAATCGCGCTACCTTCGTTAGTACGATATACCATACTGTGTCTGACATTGTTCGTCTAACTGCTGATATCTGATTCTGAAAATAGTCACGCATGTACATTAAATTGCGATTTCAGTCGTCACCTCGCAGAATTTGAACAAATCGAGAGATTTAAGATACCCTTATATGCCAGATGATAGATGAAGGTGTTGTGTCCCACATAGAAACCCGTAATCAAACGTAGCTCACTTTTTGTTGTTCCACACAGTAGTCTATATATTATATATCTTATGGATCTTTTAGGCCATAATCTTATACCTATTTCAACTAGCCGCTATCTTCCACTTTATTTCCAATGGCTAATGGTTTTCTCGTTTGCGATACCAGTCTTTTAATATGGCTCCTGTGTTGACTACACAGTCAGCACTTTCAAAAATTTCAATATCAAAACGCCCAGATATCTGTATCAGGTGCACTTCACAGCGCTTCAGATAGATCATTCAGACTATATTATTCATTATAAATCCTTTAGAGCTTTTGACTATCAGAAGGAATCCGCACATGTTCTCTCCAGCGTCATCATCTTTTTAAACATTCAGGAACACCTCAATAAAATCCAACATTTAACGTGGTAAACAACTACACGATTTCCAAAACAAGAAGTTTTCCAGTTTGCATTAGAGAGCTTTCAATTATTCACTATAATATGGTGAATATGCCGTCGTTCGCCATTATTCCAATTTGAAAATCTGACCAATCATTTTTGTTACTTAAAAATTCCGTTACATGTGAATTTTATCATAATTATTCACAACGCGCGACTAGTGGGTGTACATAACGAATATATATAATTGCATCAATTGTCTGCGTCGAACACATAACTTTAACCAGTTATAATAAATCCTCATATGTTTTGTCATATATTCATATATATATTCATATATATATATATATATAGTATGCATATAATACTTAGTTGGCGTAATTATTATCGTCAACATTGCGTGATTGGTTGAATCAGAACCAGGTGATTGGTGCTGTTTTGATAAAAATAAAAAAATAAAAAAAAGCAAAGTAATCATAATAAAAAAGTGCACTTGTGTGTTTAAAAGCGAACTTCGAAAGCCTATCACTAAAAGAAAATATAAAAAAAAGTCTATTAATTTTAATATTCGCATTAATTTCATTTAGTTCTGAAAATGGTGAATATTAACCATCAGGCTGTAATTTGTCCAGGGTGATGACATAAAATGGAAAATTTGATAAATTTTTGATAGACTTTCTCTAGCACAAATTCTCTTAGTATTATATATAGTGATATATAGTGAAACATAAATCAATTTAAGAAAGAAAGAAAAAGCGAGAGACAGACAGAGAGAGAGAGAGAGAGTGAGGGAGAGAGAGAGGTGTAAAACTTATATCATTACTCAGTTAGTTGAGAAGATGTTATTCAAGTTTATTTGAACTTCAACTTTAAAATCACATTAAACGTTAACTCTGAAAGATAATATAGGCATGATTACGAGCAATCTTATAGATCAAGAACTCATAACTTTTGAATTTATAAAATCTCAATTCTATCTATTATTTCATGTTACAAAGTGAATGACAATATTATCATTCTACCGAACGTCTAATATGGAAAGTGCATATATATGTATATATGTGAGGACACTTAACTAACCAAAACTGTATAAGTAAAACTATCGAACATACAGAAAGCAGTGAATAATAAATACAAAAAAAAAAAAAAGAAATAATATTTAAACAAAAAACGTTGGATAGAAAGAAATATACTTAAAACAATTGCGTCAGTAACGATTGGCCTCTGAAAGAATTTCGATTTAGTAACGGCTAAAAAACAGGAAAGTTTGCATAAAAGAAAAAGTTACTAATGTATGATAGCGATTTATTTCAACAAAAGAGATTTAATAATCTAATGGAATCATTTTCATATCGAAATCTACAATTTCGTCGCACGGAAAATCGTTTAAAACTAAATAATTCAGGTAACGAAAATTGTTTAAGAAAAAATGTAAGAGAACTGATATTTTTATTATAATTCAAATATGACTTCTAACTTTCTCTCTTTATTTCTATACATGTTTTTTTTACCTGATATTCTAACGGTCTCAAACAGTCGTCAACAATAAACTTCTAACGCAAATAGATAACGCTATTAAACCGGATATGTTGAAGAGAACACCTATTTCACCAATATTAGATGTTATTGATAATTCTAACTTTCCATCATTCGATCAAAATATTGAAAATTCCAATATAATTTCAATGAATCATAAAAATAATGAAAAGTTATCTAATCAATTTATTGAAACGGAGCTCTTTAACAACAAGCCTACAGATAATTTAATTTTATCATCTTTACCAACGCGTACGCATATAATAACGCGTCACAAAACTTCGATAAATGCATTTGAATATTTAAATGGTTCATCAACGCAAAATTTGAACTCATTAGATTTACCTTTAATGGAATTGAACGATATGGGAGGAATATTTTCACCATTTTTACAACGTAGATCGCGTGGAGAAAAGCGTCCCATACCCGATGAACAAAAAGATGAAAAATACTATGAGCGTCGTAAAAGGAATAATGAAGCAGCGAAAAAATCAAGAGATGCTAGAAAAATACGAGAAGATCGTATTGCCTTGAGAGCAGCATTTTTAGAACAAGAAAATTCAATATTACGTACCCAAATTCTTGCTTTAAGAGATGAATTGCAAACTTTAAGGCAAATCATTAGTCTAGAAATAGAACAAAAAATTATGAATAGTCATAAGGATCAGGAAAACAGATATTGTTTAAATTTTTAGACTGAAATCAAATATTAAACTAAATCTAAAAAAAGAAGAAAACATACATAATTTAAATAAACTAATTAAAGTATTGAAAAACTAAAAGTGAAAATAATAATAATTTGATGTAAAGTGGCAACTAACGGCGTTAAGTGTTAATGTTAAGAAAAACCTACAAAACCAACTTTTCTTAAAACTAGAGAATATTTTGACACCGTCAAGTATTTATCACTCGCATGGTCTTAACTGTTAATACATTTGCCGAAGTGAAGATAATCCAACAAGAGATCTCATATTTTTTAAGGTTTACGTGTTTGCTAAAAATGTCTTTGCTAAGTTAAAATAAAAGCACTTCAATAACTATTTAAATTGAAATAATGCAGAAAAAGCATTCGCGTATAAAACGAACTAACGCTTCAATTTTGTTCACAAAACCAAAGCATAAACTAAAACACAGTCACAGCGTATTTACTGAAAGAGTTCAAGGTACAAATCGAATTAAATGTGTAGTTTAATCTCGCGATGAACCTAAGCACAGAACTATTTCTCAACGAACGATAGTCGGCGTTCCTTAGGCTTTGGGACAATCCTTAAAACCGGCTCCAAATTCCCGAGGCTCCAACAACAACAACATTCGCTGGGTATAGTCCGGAGTCTCGCCCCTTTCTTGCTGCTTCCACAACCACCATGACACTCCCCGAAGAGCCGCACTAGCCGTCAGGCAACAAGGCATTCTCTAAGTTTGTTGCCGCAATCAACATAGTGCAAAGAGCTTCCCCATTTGGACAACCTGATACTTGCTGATATCTATTTTTTATCTTAAGGTTTTCTATACATCTCGTAAATGAATTTCCCTCACCTAATTTTAAGGATTATTGTGTACTTGGAAGGACACCCGATTCAACTACTACCTCAGTTGTCAGTCATAGATAACTACTGGGCTACTCAGTGTTATTATGATCCAAATAGCAGAGACCTGTCGGGAAGAGAAGTCCTCTAAATAGAAATACAACACCGGAGCGTTCCTGCTACAATCCGAAAAATACTTCCCGCCAGGCGTCGATGGTTAAAACCTTGCCCGTTAGACCTGAGACACCGCAACCTTTCTCTACCAGATCGTCACCTAGCGAATAAGAAGAGAACTTTCTTTCACACCTGACAGGCCCCGCTGGAAGGTGAGTACAGGTATGTCTACTTGTGTCCATTATTACCTTTGTCGCGATTGACTTACTCCGCTATCAAAGCCAAACGTTTTGAAAGAGTCATAGTTACTTTTACCTCAGAGACATAGGACTACTCCAGATTTTTAACACGTCTTAAAAGGCTTTAATAGTTATCAGAAAAATCTCCTCCAACTTAAACCTATAAATATAAGATACTAAAATTTTTATAAAGATAGTCTCTCTCTTCTCCTCTCAATTGTTTTCTTTTACTATTTTTGAATATTGTGAAAATTTTTTCAACTAAAAAGTGGAATAGTTATTAAATCTTTACCAACTACGGCTCTCAACCTCTTAACATTAATTTTTAAAAACATGTTAAAATATCTTCATTTTCCAACTCAATGGTCACTCGCCGAAATAACTATGGTGGCTGAACTAGAACTAGAAACTAATTCAGAAAATATCGTAAACTCGTATAGGCCGATTGATAACATTTTCTAAAATATTAGATGTTCGCGTTAATTTCCGTCAGCTACTTCTACAGACGAAAATGATTTAATTAACGGGAATAATGGTTAAATTCTCTACTTAAAAAAAAAATTTTTCATTTAGTATTATTGAGTTATTCAGTTTATTCAGATATGGAACGATGAATATTTCGTTCTCGAAATTCATTAATTTTGTAGATTATCAAAAATTTTTAGCGTTCTAAGTTCCAATAAACAGAAACGTATACCATTCTTAAGACACATTTCCATCAATTGCTGATATACTTTTATACTAACAAATGAAATTTATTCGATTAATTTCAGTTGTTTGCAGCCTTGGACAAATAGGCTAAGAGCAAGTCTTGCGCTTACAATCTTGAACGAACATACAAGAAAAAGTAGAACGTGTTATGAGGCGTACCAGTCCACACCGTCCTTACAGAGTTTTCAATTTAACTTCGCATAAAAATTTGTACGAAAATTTAAATTAAGCACATAAACAGTTCACGTGTACTACTTTTCAAGAAATGATAGCCGGCGCCCGCGTTGAACTATTTATATTTATATCATAATTTCTTCTCCCTTTCGTGAAATTTTTTTGCTATTTAGGCTTCCAAGATTGACACGATACTCCCCGAAGAGCCGTACTCCACAGTCAGGCAATAAGGCATCTTCAAAGTTTGTTGGACATAACGACGTAGTAAAAGAAACTTGGATTTTCTAGACATCCCTACTACCTCATATTAAGGATATTTTGTATTAGGATAGTTACCGATACAGTTCAGCTATGTTCTTAATGCAACTAAGACTTAAATCAAGCATAAAAGCTGATATGAACTAATAATAGCAAACTACTGAAAAATGAAGTTTTTTTTATACAAGAGCCACATCCTTCAATCATCCCTCAAAAGACTAATGAATGCAGTTTCAGCGTTTTGTCTTGCTTTCATTTTCTTCTCCTTTTTTGCTTCACATGTATTAACAATAGCAATAACAACACCTGAGGCAGTAAGAATACGTATGTCTTCTATGCGCCTCTCTATTGATGCGATGGAGTAAGTAATATAATCACGAATTCTTTTATTATTATTTTATCATTTTTATTATAGACCCCGTTTAGCTATAATATGCAACCGAGTGCGGATGTGGCGCCTGGAAGTCAAACGAAAAGTCCATAAAAAATATCGACTCAATGTGTGAAATTAAGAGTATTTTTATTTATTGCTTATGATTTCATATGCAGACTGAGCATTGCAGCAAGTTTTTCTTTTTGCCTTTGAGTGAATCTGAATATTTACGTGACATGCATGACAGATCTGAAAATGGCCGATCCAAAGGTCCTGGCGAAATATCAAAGTAAATCATTTTGTTGGCTCCTCTTAATGATAATTATCGCAGAGTTGAAGTTATAAAATTTTCAAACTCAGGTAGTAATTTACAGTTCCAGGTTAGAAAACTTGCATTTTTAAATCTAATTTAAATTTAATCTTATAAACGAGGACAGCGAATCTTGTGATGTAGTCATCTATTTCAACGTGTAATACTATGCAATACTATATATTCTAGTAGAACGTATAATGCTATATGTTCTCGTGTCACATATAAGAAAAAAAATTGTAATATGAGTTAGTTGAAAATGTATAACATATTTTTCTTATGAGACAGTACCGTGTAATAAAAGCAATGTGGACAAGGGAAAGTAGACGTGGTTTCCATTAGAAACTTGGAATGGTTCCGCTAACGAAATGTATATTTAGTTTACAGATTAGGATTTCGATATTTAAGAATCTTTTCTTTATCCTAACTATAATTTTACGTCTCATTTGGTCACGAAATAGTAAAATTGTGTATAAAATGTGTTAATTATGAATGATATACGTCGTTTAGTAGACGGTGTTCTTGTAAGTAACATATAATTTTCAAACTTTAACAGAACTGTAGTTCAATTTACTTTACAATAAGCAATAACGTTGGTAATGCCGGCAATCATATGTAGTTATTTGCTATTCACTTAAGAAGAAGAAGAAGTAGAAAATCTGTTTCTTTTTAATTTGTAAACAAATTTCGGGCATTCTTATTGCTTTAAAATAATATATCTTATCACTCACAAGTCGTATACTTTATAACCCTAAGCAAATATATATCTTGAGAAAATTTATGAATTTAGCGGAAAAAAATTGTAACAGTGTGATGCAAAACACACGCAACAAAATCGTGTAAACACAGATAGTTGTGTCAACATTAACGTCTAAAGGGCGTTCAAGATGGGTGATATATTTGCTATCCCCAATCACCCGCTTCGAGAACATAGAAATGATCCGAAACGGAGCATGACAAATGCGAAAATCTTTTTCATTCTATTGTTTGGCTATCATATTTTCTTTTCTGTTTCTCACATGTCGTTACCACCTATTGCAAGAAGTATATTAAGCATGTGTGGATATATGTAAAATCAAGATTAAACCCTCTTATTGAAAATCACGAAAGAAACTATATATAATAAATAATTTTTCTGTATATTTGATATTTATTAATAAATTCAAGTAAATGATGAAATTTGATCGATTTTATGCAACTCTGCAATTCAAATCTTTAAAATTAGAACGGCAACCATATTTTTTTTTCAAACTATTAATGCGTAAGCGGTGAAAGTTGAAAGTTTCAATAGCAAAATTTTGGTAATTGTTTGTGTAAAACTTTTAATTTTATTTAATTATCATCCCCTTGCTGGATATGACCAAGCACTCACATAAACCACATACATTTCAGCAAGTATGGAAATTATAACAACATTAATAATACCAAGAAGTTGAAAAATTTTACAACATTCAGTTGTCCGCTTTTGTAGGTGTTGTAGATCAAAATCAAGTGCTTCTAATAGTTCTTCCTCAAGTTCAACGATTTTTGTTTCTCCGGATCTAACACGATCTTCTGTTACTTCCAATCCATCTTCAACAAAGGCCAACTAAGTGATACTTCTTCAGATTTTGCATCAGCGTCTTCAGCCAACATAACCCTACTCTTTTCATCTTGTTGAAAGCGATTCTCCAAACATACTGAGGTAAGTAATTTCAATACACTTGAGTAAAATTTGAAGTAGCTATCATTCAAATTACCAGTTGTTTTCTTACTACTTCGGATTCGGTGGCTGTTAATAATTTCTAATAAATGAAATTTGCTTATATCGGCCTTATCGATGACGTTATCTCTTCCACGTTTCATTGCTTATATTTATATTCAGTTATATTTATATTTTATATTGTTTTGTTTTCGGAGCGCATAGAAATGGGCATAAAACGAATTTCCTTAACCGGATCGAATGTCTTAATAATACATAAGTTTGCGAATTTTTTTAACTAAGTTTACTCTGCGGCTTACAACTTCACGGCTTGTCTTCGATATAAGTCGTACACGTCTTATTCCTTTTGACGTACATGCATCGGCATGAAGGTCTCTTTGGGTGTACATAGATGTTTATGTAATTTTTTTTTTGAAGAAAAACCTTTGAATCGCGTAGAATTTGTTTCTTTCAAAAAGTAAAGGGGCGACTAGCAGGGAAGAGAAATTGATTTGAGTTTATTTGATTGGTATCAACAGGTGCAAAATTCAATAATAGCACCGCTTTCCAGGGCTTTCGACATCTATGAAATACCTTTTCGGTTTGCTTTATTCTTTTCCGGTTTTGGATTTCCTTCTATTTTCTAAGTTAGATAAAATAGGATTAAATTGCTATTTTTTACAAGTGTTTATGTGATCAAGTTAAGATCAGACGTATTGGTTTGGGCAGAATCTTTTAGCTTAAAAAGTGAATGAAATTTTAAAGAAAACTTGGATTTCTATATGCGACGTTTACCTTAGCTTGATTTTAGGGAAATGCATTCAATGTGTAATGTAGAAGTCATATGGAATTATAATTAAATTAATGTTATTTAAAGCAATCGATGTAACTACCATTTTTCCCATAAAATTAACTCTGAATGGATTTTGTAAAAAATTGAAAGAGCGATACTGTTCTTGGGGATAAAATTAAAATCTTTAAAGCCGAAAGAGATTCAAAGACGGATCAGAAAGCGTTTAAAACTTTCTATTGCCCTTTCTAAAAAAGTCATTATGCTACTTGGTGCACTCAACACCCAGAGTACAACACACGTTCATGATACAGCGCCAGCTTGTCCATCGAGTAAAAACTTGGTATCATTTAGAAATTCTAAACATGTTATAATACTTATTAAACAGTGTTTACAATTACAACTCTGTTTGCTTATAAAAACGTCTACAGACAAAAAACGGTACTTGTTTAATATAGTAGAAAGTTTTTAATCGGCCTGTAGTTAGCAAAAAATTTAGATTTCTTGTTCATTTGCTAATCTAAATGCGTTAATTCTAAAATGTCAATGTATTAATTTAGTTAATTTTCAACGAAAAAAGAGCGAGGCAGCCGAAAATAAAAACAAACGCAGAAAACTGTACATTTGAAGAGTAGAAAAAATGTCAGAACGACAGCAACAACAAGACCAATGTAATATGTCTAACAAAATGGTGGAGGTTGTAAGAGGTAAGTTCAATTTTGAAAATTTATTACATTATTTTTTTATTATATTATTATATATTTTTTATATATATTATATATTTTTTATATACATTATATATTTATGATATTTATTTATTATTATATATTATTTATATTATTTATATTTATGAATTTTTTCAGATAAATTGCAAAATATTGATTTAAATAGTAAGAAATTTATTTTACCTTTTTTTCATTTATTTTGCTTTTTTTTAAAAAGATGAGACTCTGTCGCCCCCGGCGGAAGAGATTCCGCCGTCGTCGAATGAGACTCCTCCGCCGCCGGCGCCATCTTTTTTTTACCAGAATTCCCAGTCGCCGCCACCCCAACTCTGCGGATTTATAAGTAAGTTTCAATTTTTTTTACATTTTTTCATTTGTTAAATAATCACCCATTTATTTTCAGATGAAGTCAGGATTCAACTACCACCAATGCCCCAACCACCTCCACCAGCAGAAACGGCATCACGACCAGCAAGAGCAAGGCGACCTCGGCGCCGCTCGCGTCCGCACAATTACTGGCGTCGGTTCTGCAACTGTCCCGAACCTCCATCACCACCTCCCGCTCATCACCATCCACCCCCACCCGGTCACTACCGTCGACCTCATATCGCTCACCCCCATCCATCCCCTCCCGCTCACTACCGTCGACCTCCTCCCGCTCACCCCCATCCACCCCCTCCCACTCATTACGGTCAACCTCATCGCTCCGTCATAAATTATTTTTATTTTTATTTTTAGAAAGTTTCCTCAACAAAACGTCACTGCAGACGTTTTATTTGTAATAAATTGGTTGACAACACTTTTGGAAAATGCAACAATGTATTTTATTTCTAAAACATTCAATTCAAAAAATATATTTAATGAAATTTAAAAAAGAAACTATTTATATAAGCAATGTATAGTCACACTTTAAGTCAATTTACTTTATTATCTAATAACAAATAAATAAATAGTTAGCTATATAAAACGAACAACTAGAACATCATTTTCGTTTGTTTTTAATTTATTTTATCACTCTTATTTCACTATATTGTAATTATTATTTAAACTAAACACATTCACTAGTTGTCCCAATCTGATCAATCAATATATTATATTAACATATTTTCATTGGACTTCACTACGATAATACTTTTCCTTTTTTTAATTTCTTCGTTTTTCTATTGAGTGTGAAAATTAAAACAAAAATTGAGTTAGAACACTAAGTCTTCGCAAAAATATGGTTACATTAGCAGACCACACAGTCGATCTTGTTAAGAACAAATAAACTATTCACGTGAATAAGTTGGCATCCTCCATTACATAGATGCTACATTTACAAGAATCAATGTTTATTGATTTATTGCATCGCGAAAAAAAAAATGTCATCCCGATAATACATGTTTTACATGTTTTTTTAAGAAAAAGGTCATGTACACTTCACGCGATTAAATAAATTTCACTTTGATGGTGACAAGCTCTCGAGACTAACGAAAAACGTTACTTTCCTTACTTAGGCAGTAAAATTGTTGAAAAATTGTAAGAAAATAGTTAAGTACGCTTTGATATATTCTAAAAAGCGACGCGCTTCCTGTTACATCTCTCTGAACTATCATATCTTTTAATTTACCGTGAAAAAATTTTGCTACTTCGCTCAATACGGCAAAGGCAGTGAAATTATAAGAAAAAAGTTAAGTATGTTACATTGTGCGATGCGCTATAAAATTACATTTATCCGGATCAACCAAAAAATTGTTGTGAATTTAGTTAAACTATCTTGCTCTTATTGTGTACAATGAATTCAATTTTTGATCATTTATGCTTCCATGTGAGCTGCAGCAAATAATTGCAAATGCGCTTACGGATATTATATCTGTTTTTATGATGTTTATACATATATTTTTGTCATTTCTAATAATATGCAATAATAAAAATTAAAATATAAAACTGTTACGATTATTAAAAATTGAGCGCTACACAAAAGAAAAGCGCGTTATAATTGTAAGAACTTATTACAAAAATCGGGAAGGTTACGCTAATGTATCAACAATTCGAAGACTGATAAAAACATTTAAAGAAATTGGGCTCGACTAAATTTTCTTTGCGTCGGTTGGTATTGGTCCGCCTATTGAAAACATTGCTACTGTAAACGAAATTATCGCCGAAAACCTGAAAACATCAATTCGGTACTGTTCTCGAGAATCTCCAATTTCACGAAGCACTACGCAAAGAATTTTGATGAAAGACCTCCCGTACAAGATTCAGTTTACTCAGGAGCTGAAACCAGCAGACCAGAGTGAAAAACTAAATAGTAATAGGTGGGCGTGACAGTGAAAGAACTTCCACTGTTTTTGCCAAATTTGAAGACGACACCTTTATTTTTGCGATAAAAAGAATGTCTGCCAAAAACATTAGATAGTTAAGCAGCCAGAGACGGATACTTCTAGATTTTTTGTATTAATTACGCTCTGGAGAACAACATATTTTCATTGTTTTCATTGCACTTTAGTATTTTAAGTGTTATTTTTAAAAGCAGAATGGTCCATAAGTCGTTTTATGAAATTTTAATGAATGTTTCATTTCTTTAAAAAGTTCCGGGGATTAATGCAAAGTACTGAATGAATAAATAATGGCTGAGCGTAGCTTCAGCTTACATAAGGACACTTTCTAGAAATTAGTATACCTTTTTTTCAGCTGAATTGAAGCTAATTAATTAAACTTTGATTTTATCTCAAATCTTTTAAAAGAAAATCTTTGATATATTTTATGAAGCATGGATTTTTTTAATTTTTATATCATCCTCAATACTTTTTTTTCGATTTATCTGATAAAGAACAAAAAAAAGTTGAGAAAAAATTGAAAAAATAATTTTCTCTCAATTTTCTTTTACTTATTTCCGTAATGCTTTCATTGCAATCATAAATATTATGTTAAATTAGAGCGAATGGTTAATGATGATTTTATCATTTTATTTTCGTCTACTTGCACGAATTAATTTACCCATTTAAAGTGGATATATAGTTTGATTGTAGTGTAATTAGTCAACAACAATTTGTTGATAGTTTGGAAAGTGGTATATTTGTTGTTACACTTCGTAATGCTTACACAATGTATGATGACCACATTAATAACAACCACATGCACACACAAATTAAGATCGGTATGTCATGTAAGGAATTTTACTGACCTTGGTTGTAGGCATAACTTCGTTTGAGTAGCTGGAACTGCATGAAAACGTAGCTTTGGTCGAGTGAAACTTTGCATAGATTATCGCGGAAACAGTTAAACTCCAACCATAATACTATGGAGAAATCTTCAGGTATTAGCAATTAAAAATAGTGAACCCCCCTGTGACATTTCCTCAACCGAATGATGTGATTCCTTCCAATTTAGGTCTTTTACTGTGGATGAAATATGAACGGCCGTCTACAAATCAAAAAAAGATAGAAAACTATAGTTTAATAGGTGGACGTGATAGATGTTATCGTGGTTTTTTGGCAGTCTTTACTATTATTGTTTTTTTAAGCAGTTATATAAAATTTAAAAGCGACATCTGGTTTAAAAATGTTCAAAATAACTTATCGAAAATCCAGGGCATACCGCGATAAGAATAAACTTAAATTAACTTTTTCGAATTTAGAAAATTCGAATGAAAAGATTGAAAATTGTAGAAACATGTTTAAACTTTTTATTATGCTAAGACATTTTTTTTATTACAATAAATTTGTTGTTCTTTTTTTTTTTTGATTGGTCCATAAGCTGCATTAACAACAAAACAAACGCAAAAAGTGTTTTCCTTTTTTGATTTCGCAGGTTTAATGGAGTTCTGTACTGACCCGTGATGGCGTTGTTGATCCGTCCATGCGCAACGTTACCTCGTTAGCGCGCCGCTCTTAATCGTGCGATTAAGTTGCGTCCGCATTTTAGTAATTACAGTCTGCAGTCCGGAATCTTTTACTCCCGATCTCAAGCCATTAACAGGCCGATACTACGTGAGTGGAGTCTAATAAAATTCTTAATAAATACGCAAAATATTAATGTGTTTCGTACTATTTTTCAACTGTTTCCGTTTCGTTGTTTTTACTGGTTTTTATCTTCATTCTTTTTGACTTCAATTTTCAATACAGGATTGCAAACAACGTAGTAGAAGTAGAAATGATAGTTATTCGTTAATGTTTACTTGTCTTTTTTATAACTTATCAACACTTCAATTGATATACTTTTGTATTTTCATACATTGCAACATCCATCGTTCTATAAACAAAAAAAAGAAGAACATTGAAAAGCTAATATAAAAGTTGTATATCGCTTTCTTGCCAGAATGCAGAAAGAAATTTCTATTGTTGTCACACATTTTATAAATCCGCATTTATTTTGGTATTATGAAATTCGCGATTATCCTGAATTGCAAGATGTTGAACAACGTTTGCAAATCTGCAAGAAGATAGAAGCGAGAGATTTCGTTCTACTAAAATGTGGTGAAAAATTGGCAGTAAATTACATGCCTTGGAATAAATTTATACGTGCGGAAACATTATATGAAGTGAAAACAGAGGATGAGTTTATTGTTTGGGCATTAGATTATGGTTTCCCGTTTCGAACCAAGAAAGGACATGTGCGTCGTCTCCCCAAGGAAATAAATGACCGAATTGATCGCATTCGATGTGGTGGTGTGGCTAATATTTTGCCGGCCGAAATCGAATACAACCATATGGAAGGTAATTTAGTTATGGTGAAGAAAGATAATTGGTCACAAAAAGCTTGCGATATTTTGGAAAAGTTCATAATGGATGCTATTTCAATAAGTTTTATCGAGGAGTTTCAATCGATAGACAATCATTATTGGGGCAGATTGATTGTGGGGAATCACAAAATTAAAACTTTTAATGTCCACGAACCTTTGATATCAAATAAATTTGCTTTAGAGGAGACAAAAAACTTTAAAAATATTATCCTTGAACTAGAGACTATCAAAGCTCCTCGATATTTCTCTAATAATGGCAAATTAATAATTAAATATAATGACATAAAAGATGGCAGAACTGAACTTTGCAAGGTGGACGGCTCTGCGACAACAGTTGATGAATATACTAGGCGTAAGGTTGAAGCTTGGCGTGCTCGCAACAAACGCCAGAACAATTCAATAGATTCAATATCGATACTAGAATCGAATTCTTCTATGGAAAATTTGGACGATGTGACTTTTGATGATTCGGTATCTGCAAGATGCGAAAAAATTCAAACATCACCAAAGACGAAAATGAATGTCGGTATTTTTGTTCAAGAAAGCGTTACTCAGAAATGTCATGAAAATGACCCCGAAGTAAAAGCAAAGAATTTAAAATCTTTAACAAAATCAAGAAACAGGCTTGGAAGTCCAGCAACTGAAAAAAATTCTTTTTGTGAAACATCATTTAACTTGCAATCCCTGGTAAATACTACTAAAATAAATGTGTAAATATATTTATAAATCTCCGTTCACAGAATTCCACTAACACGGATAAGCAGTATATGTCAAAAGGATCTAACTTAACAACCCATGATGAAGAATCGACTAGCTGTCTAAAATTGGAATTTTTCGAAGAAATTACCCAGAAGAACTGTAAAGAGGTATTATGTATATGAAAAATGTTGCAATTTTAACATATTTTTGGTACGAAATTATCGTTTCAGAATTTACCTAACCAATATGATGATTTTACTGTGGTTCCGGGAGGTTTTGATTTTAGTCGTTTAAATAGCTATCGTAACGAGAAAAGTCATTGGCATCGTAAAAAAACAACACGATTTGACAACTCAATAATTAAACCAAGAACCCAGAACCAATCAACGAAACCGTCACCTCCTTTGATAGTTCAAAAGCTATTAAAAGAGAACAATTTCGCAAATATATCGTAAGTTCGTGCAACACGTGAAATCATTTCATTATTGAGGCATTATGAAAATCTTTCTAATAATTTCAAAACACTTTTTTTGCTTGTATTTACTATAGTTCAACAACATCACCTACGACTGTATCAACGAAAATTTCAAAAACTCACTCAAAGTTCGGCAAAAAACGACGTAAATTAAAACCGCCGGAGACTCAATTCGATAAGATAGATAAAATACTTCAAAATGCTGAACGTGCAAAACAATTGGGTGATGATAATATTGTAGATTTAAAATATCCAAATACTTCATACAAATTTAAAGAATTAAGCAGAAATTCATTGTTGGACTTGCAAATTGATAGTAACAATTTGAATTCGTCTTCGAATAGTCGAGCTTTACTAGAGAATCGCGCAATTAAAAATAAATCAAAGATTGACTCAAACAATAACAAAAATTTGAAAATTGTAAAATATAATGAACAACAATTTGATTCTATTGTATATATAAAAAAGAAACAAATTATACCTGCAGTTAAGGGCGAAAAGCAAATGCAAGCTCCCAAACTTGAAGTATTGGCACATTCAAATATACCTTTACATCCTTTAAAAGCCGTGAATGAAGCTCAATTTTTGCCGCAAATACACAAGGAGATGTTGCATATGGGCATAAATAAAATTTATCGAATACAAGTGTTTGCTTGGTCACACTTGCTAAGAAACAATTCAGTGTTTATAATCAATCCGAGTCAATCGGGTAAAACATGGTCATATTTACCAGCTTTGTGCAATGATGTTTACTATGATGTAAATAGTATGAAATCAACTTACGGGCCGGTAGCTATTGTTTTAGTAGCTTCCACGAAACATGTGGAGGAAGTTGTTGGTCATTGCCAACGTTTATTGTGTAGCCTGAAAGACGAAGCTCCCGGAATAGTAGCATCCTTTGGCTTGCGCAATTTTGTAGATACTAAAATTAAATTGTTGAATAGTTGTGGTATGCTGGTAACAACTCCCTCGAGCCTTCTGCGTTTATTTAAGGATAATGAGAATGAATCTTTGTTCGATGCAAAACGTCTAAGGCGCGTTGTTATCGACGACATAGACATAATACTGTCGCGTGCTCCGGAAGATTTTCAAACAGCCCTTAAGACTATACTTAAAATGTGTAGAAAGCCTAAAGCGAAAACCTTGAAAGCCCAGATAGTAGTAACCTCCCGTTGTTGGGATTTTTGGTTTGTGAAACTTATGCGTCTGTCAGATCAGCCTTTATTATTGATTGGTGATTTTTTGGAAGCTACTATTTACGGTCGAGTGGAACTTTCGGTCAAATTGCGTTCTAAATTGGAGAAGGAGGAAGTCATACGAAATTTCCTTAAAAAATGCAATGAAACTGTAGATAATCGCACCATGATCATATGTAACGAAGATGCAGAAGTCAAAAGGATGATGGAACTTTTAAGAGAGCATGGTTATCCCACAATTGGTTATTATAGCTGTTCTACTGAAGCAGAGCGTCTCATTATTAACGAATGGAAACACAAGGTGAATAATGTACAAATGAAGTAAAAAGAATTTGAACAATTTTTAAAATTGCTCTACAGGTATCGAATCAAATTCTTGTGTGTACGGATGATGGATTGCCTGAACTTCAAATTCAAAATGCGCGACATCTAATACACTATTCTATGCCCAATTCATGGACTCAATTCACTACACGCTTCGCAGTTCTTGTCAAAAGCTACGACAATGTGTTAACTGACAATTTTCGCTGTATTCAAAATTCCAAAAAAAATCGCTCTCTAATACTCTTGGACGAACACAATAATCTACAACTGCCACGTTTGGTTTATTTTATGCATATGCATCATCAAACCGTACATCCGAATATACAAGCGGTAACAAAAAGATTATTGAATACTCGTGAAACGCAACGTATATGCAAAGGGGTGCAACTATGTTCAGAGGTTTTAGAATTCGGTGAATGCGAAGAACCACGTTGTAATAAGCGCCATGAAATAACAAGTCTAGATGTTGTAAGCGAAAACGATGACATACCCATGCATGGAGAAATACGTATCCATATACTTAAGGTAAAATTACAGAAAAGTATAATTGTGAAGCCATCTTCAAGTTAATCATGCAAATTCTTTGCTATTTCTGAGAATACGCTTCTTTTAATCAAATTAAGTATGAACTCACTGTTTACTTTTATTCATTTGCATATTTTGTGTCCGCAAAAAATAGTTATTTTCACCCACTCACTATACTGCTCGCTTGTTAGAACATAAGCCTCCCCATGATAAGCAATGGTATGAAGTTAGACGTTCACATGAAGCTGCAGTGTTCGCTGTCCAACTTAATTTATACTACCATAATATGCATAATCGAGTACAACATTGGCCACCTAAAATCGGTGACATGTGCATTTATAGATATTCAAATATCTACAGAAGGGCTCGAATAGTTGATGTACCGATAGCTATCGAAAGTGTCAATGTGATTCAGGATTCTTTGGAACTCGCACTGAAGCTCATTGACGATGGTATTATGATAACGGCGGTACGAAGTAATGAAATTTTTCATTGCGATGAGAAGTTTAAAGAATTTCCACATCAGGCGATGGATATACGACTAATGAACATGATACCATATGATAATGAACGCGTATGGGATTCGAAGACCACTAAAAAAGTGCAAAACTGGATTATGGATGGTATTAAAGCCAACCATGTAGTGCAGTGCAGTGTAAATTTTGCTTTGGCGTCCACCATATGGATAAATAATTTGGTAGTAATGGAAAAACTCGACACGATTGGCATTTATAGGGAAATAATCCATTTAAAATCGAATTTAATTGCAAACAAATTCGCTTTACCATATAAAGGCGATAGGAAAAGCGTTCGTGACATAGCCAGTGAGTCCGGTTTATTGAAATTACCTTTATCAATATCAGAAAATTCAATGAATTGTACCAGCACATCAAGCAGAGATTCAACAAATATAAATGAAGGAGAAACAAGTCGTCAAGTTAATGCTAATTTCAAAAATAACAGAGAAAAAAGATTTAATAGTATTGATGAAGAGCATGGTAAGGAAACCACGACTCAGGACAAGCCAGAGAATGAGGTAAGACGGGAACGTAATCATATTCACTTTTCTAACTATAAATTTATTCTCATTTTCGTTAAATATGTAGCCGGAAACTTTTAACAAAACTGTATCTTTTGGCAAAGAAACTTGGAGTGAAATACCTCTTAATAAATTCGTAAAAGTAGAATTAGGTGATGAAGGAGAAAATGGAAATTGGGAAAATATGTTTGTACAGTTAATCGATGAGACCTTTGCGCGAAAATTTGATCAGTTGATCGAATTGATTAATAAACACGTTGAGAATATAAAGACTACCGATAATCATCCAAAGATCTATGATTTTCAGCGTTTGCATAATTGCATAATTAAACATAATAATTTGTATTTAAGGGCCAAAGTACATTGCGTATTCGGTAAAGAGATAAATGAACGTCTTTATAGATTTTTCTTATGCGATTATGCCTGTTTTATTAATGTTAAATCAGAAAATTTGTACGAAGATTTCTTTTATGAGACCACTGATGAAATTGTAAATTTTATTCCATATCAAGCTATACATTGCAATCTGGCGGGCATACAGTGGGATCGTTTCACAAAACGTTACAAAGTGACTAAAGAATTTTTATATGTGTACGCTGTGCAAGAGAATTCAAAAACAAACAATACAATCGTCAATTTATGCAAGTTTCCAATTAATTCTTATATGGTCTTATTGTATGAGTGTGAAGAGAAAGATGATTTCACACACGCCTCCCTGTTTAACAAAATGTTACTAGACAATAGTGTGGCGGTTGCTGATCCTGACACCAAGCATTTCTTAAACGCAAAAATTGATCTTGAAGTAAATAAACTAAATGAAATAAATCCACAGCATGAAATTATTGGCAGGTTATTGGAATGCATCCAAAAGTGTAAAGAATTAGATGAAGCCGATCTCATGGAATGTGAAAAACAAGAGACTGAAATTTTTGAAGGAACAACTGAAACACCTCATAAACCCAAATCGATAAATGAGCTACCAGAGCAAGTTGATCGAAAAAACACGTCAAAAACAGCCTCGTCATCACAGCATAAACGCAGTATGCCATTTTTAAAAGTATTATATAAACGCCCAAAAGTTACTTGGCATCAGAGAGGCTACCTAATTTTCTTGTCCATTCATGTTCCTGATGTTAAAGATTATTATTTGAAAGTTACCGAGAATCAGTTATATTTTGCTGCCAATATTCATGGTGACGAGCACGTGCTAATTTTAAACCTTCTGGGTGTTGTTAAACCTAAATTAGTGTCACATGAATTGTGCGGTCTCAACGTTATAGTACATCTCGTTAAAAGTGTTCATATGATTTGGCCAAGACTTTTGAAGGATCCAACGAAGGTTAGTTGGTTGATGTACGATTATGATTATCTTGATGTTCGTGAAACTGATAGAATAAATCAACTAAGCTCTGTTACTCAACCTGCTCCAATTGATAATAGTGATTCCGACAATGATAGCGAAAAGGATTTATTTCACACGTACAATCCGATTGATAAAAACGAAGATGATGCTGATCCTTTTTCTAAATTTTTCTCCTAATTTTCAAACAACTACTTTAACTGCAAATGTTTGCTTTTGTTTATTTAAATAATAATTAAAGCAAAAACGAGCATTTCATTATACTTTTAATATTTTAAAACAAAGGAAAGTCGATTTTAATAGTGAAATATTGTATATATTGACACTCTTTGTAAAAATTACAATAAATTGTTCCTTTTGTAAATACTTCTATTTTGGTTATCATAAGTTTTTTAATATTGTACGTTTACTCGCGATTAGAAAATAGTAGATGAATATATCTGGTGCGGTATACCATACTTAAGAAAAAAAAAACGTTTTTTAATACCAATTCGTGTGCTGACCGAGTTTCTCTTTCTATTTGGTGTCCACTAGTCAACCTTAAAACTCCTAAAAAAAGCGTAGGCCTGCTCCCAAGAAACTTTTCACATTGCTCACGTTTTTATATGATAGATTACGTGCATGCAGTATTCCACTCAATTTCAGCACAATGAAATCAGCATTTCAATGGAAATAATTTTAATGTAAAGTTAAATATTATTAATAGTAAAGTAATATGACTGAAAACTATAACGACATCAACAGGCCAAATTTATCATAGAACTTTAACGTTGCCTTCAAGACCTCTAATGCAACAGTTATGATAAGAGTACGCTTTCCAACTACAAATTGCCCGAAAAATTTTCGAAAATATTTTGATGACTACGAGGCAGGCAATAACGTCGTTAACAAGAAATAAGTGCTTTTCATTTATAAACATTGAAACAGACAACTTAGTTGATGGGCCTAAAATAAAACGGTAAAATTTTCTTCATTGTACTGAACTCTGCATTGCTTCTGCTAAAGGTATATAAGCTGTGTGCGAATGTCTTCAATACGCAGAAGGACGTGAGATAGAATAGCTTTTTTATTATATCAATCGATTCCGATTAAATTTCTATATCGAAATATTTATCCGTACGTTTGATATTTTTCCATGCATTTTTGGGTTCAGTCTAGAAACCAAACTTTTCATAATAAGATAAAATTTGATATTTTTGGACTCAAATACGAACCTTATTGAAAGTAGATTGGATCAATAAGAAGCTGTGATTTTGGAAAAGTCGTAACGTGAAAGTAGTATTTAGGCATACAAATATATGCAAAATGGATGGCATACGATCATTATTGAACCTTTTCCCATATGAACAGGTTTGCAGAGAGAAAAAAAAGCCCTTCAATACTTTAGAAATAATGGCGAAAACTAAGTTCAAGTTAGTGATTTGACTTATAAAAGTACAATGGTCGGCATATGTGTATTTTACGGTTCCCAGTTAAAGGTAAGCTTTTGTGCGACAACAAGGAATAAATTTTAGTATATAATCGTGAAAATAGATAAATAATAATTAATTCTACCACAAAAGAATTAATTTTACAAAATTTGAACACACTCTGAGCCCGCGTTTATGTAAAGGTACGCATGAAAAGGAAGTATTTACTTGAGAACACGATAAAATTTCTAGTAAGCGATATAATTGTGGCTTTTGCCTGGCTATAACTTATAATTTCTTGTAAATAATTTGATGCATTTTGCTTAAAACAAACAGTCGACTAGAAATATCAGACAAGTAACCAAGAGTTAAAAGAAATAATTCCTTTGTAATAAATTGTAAAATAATTGAGATTATAAATACTTCTTAATAAATAAAAGAAATTGTAAATAACCAAAATCTAAGCTTTTCGAGATCTAGTGATACGAACTGTGTCTTAAAGGTAAAATACGAAAGGGAGTTTTCGTAACAATATATTTCTCCTTTTTCTAAGAATTCAGCGTTTCAACGACAAATAATCCGCTATGCTTAATAAAAAAGTTCAATATGAACGAACAATCATTTCGGTTTTAATGAAGTTAATGATTAATTTAATTGTAGAAAATTTGCGTGTTCTCAAAAAAAAGTATTTAAATTTATAAATTGTACGAATATATATCTCTCAAAAACCTATATAATGGACGGAAGAACACGTAATAAAGAACAATAAAGCGACAAATTAACAGATGGAAAAGCGACACGACGATTTTATTTGTTATTTGTCAACTGATCGCATTTAAGGAAAAGAAGAAATAATGTAGTAAAGTAATAAATAATTTGAACCAACCGCTGACTTTATTAAGATTCAGATAAAGTACTTAATTTTTCTACGCTAACGCAACAAATCATATGTTGTTAGTTGCTGAGTACTTGAAGACGAAGAAGAAGAGAAAAAAAATATTATTTTGTTTACAAAATGGGCCTAAGCACGTGTCCCTTTGCCGTATTACATATGACATATGTTTGTGTTTCGAACTTGTTTCGTTCCGAAGTTTTTTATTTCAGAAATTCACATTGCGCTTCTATTTGTTTGTTTCATCTCCGTCCGTTTCCACGTGAAGTTTAAAAGCAAAATTCGGCCTAATGAAAATCGTAATTTTTAGTGTAATTTGTGAATGCAAAAAGGTGTTGAAGTTGTTTGAATTCAATAAAAAATATAAAAAATTAGATTACTTTATTTTACAGGACACTTTCTTTCATCATTATATCTAATTCGACCATAGAAAATATATCATCACCCCGCTGCATCCTTGAATTGATCCTTCAAATTAATAAATCGCATTTGCAGATATTGGAGATAGGTTTCCTACTGCGTTCACAACAAACCAAAAATATACCATTAGTGTCTTAAAAATGGTTAATCGTTTGGATCAATTGTTGCAATTGCATAAAATGTTGGTGCAAGAATTGCTTGAAGTGCAGAGTAGTGCGCAAAGTTATTTGCAAGGTAGTTGCAAGCTAATTGATAAGCTTAAAGAACAATGGCCTGGTATGTCCGAGAGCAAGGGCTTGATTGCATACGATTCCTTGGTTACAAACATAACAAATATTATGAATATGGCAAGAAAATTTAATTTACAATTAAAATTAAATCAGCCAGTGAAACAAAAGTGTACGATAATCAATGAAGCATTTGAAAAATTAGCTTTAGACGAAGAGGAAAAAAGTAATGACAAAGTTGACAACAAAGTAAGTGAATTAGAGGATTCCGACGATTTTATTTATCCCAAACATAATGTCCGTACTATGTATAAAGTGAATGATGTTATTAAGGCTTCAATAACATATGTAAAGGAAACGGAAAATCTAACGTTTTATATAATTGATTTGGATTGCTCTCACGCTGAAAAAGTTAAGGAAATTTCTCAATCGTTGCAACTTTATCAGTACCATGGAGTTCCACCGGAGCGTGAGGTATTTGGCTTAGTTATAGACAATCGTATATTGAGAGCTGTACGCTCTTCCAAATCATCATATGATCCAGAATTAGATGAGGAATTTTGGCCTTGTTATTTATTGGATTTCGGTGAAACTGTGCAATTGCAATCAAAAGATATGATGTATAAATTATGTGAAGAACAAAGGCATACGCCAGCACAAGCTATACAATGTCGATTAGAAAAAACCGCTGACAGTGACCAAGAATTGCAAAATAAATTAAAAGATTTAGAATATAAAACTGTAAATCTAGAAGTCACAAGTGTATATGATGACCATATAAAAGTGGATTTAATTAAAGAAAATAATACAGCTTTTCATTTTAACACGAATTCTCAAGAAACTGAGCCCCTTTTTCAAAGCAAAGAATTCAATCCGAATGAATTAAATCAGGAGGAAATAGACATGCTGTATGATGAACCGTTATGCACTTCAAATGCTATGAGAGCTGTTATGGGATATGATCCACAAGATGATAAACGTATCTGTCGGTTTTATAATCCAGACACAGGCGGTTGCTTCAAAGGTGTGAATTGTAAGCAAGAACATATACCAAAGCATCCAGATGGTTGGACTAAAGACATCGTTCCTTCTGATTCAATTGTATATGATAACGTTCCAGAATTAATATATAATAAAGGTGATGTTATTACTATTACTCCTACTAGTGTGAACGATTTGGAATTTTTTTATGCTCAAATCAATGGGTCCAACAGATTCAATACTCCTTTGATATGGACTGATGATGACGTACCTTCTTGGAAACGTTTGCAGAAACCACCATTTACTTTTGAAATAGTTTTAGCAAAGTATGTTGATGGATTTTGGTATCGCGCTAAAATTGTAACACACGATGACGACTATAAAGTTTTCAAGGTCTTCTATGTAGATTACGGTAACGAGCAGCTTGTTCATCTACGTAACATAGTCAGATGTGATCGTGCCATGGCAAAAATACCATTCCAAGCCGTTTTGTGTCGCATAGCTGGTGTTAAAAATGCTGATACCACACCCGAGTTAAAGAAAACTGGCATTGCTAAGCTTAGCAAATTAATATTAAATCAAACAATGCAAGTAAATGTACTTGGACATGATGAACATTTAGTGATTAATTTTGTGGAAGAACGTTTTAGTAATATTCCGAGTATGCTTATTGAAATGGGTTACATGATACCGTTCAGATTCTATTCTAAATGAAAAGTAATGTGAAACAATGAACAAAAAGCATAAAAAAGAAAAAAAAATTTGACTTTTAAATGTTTTTATAAAAATATTTGAGAGAAAAATCCTTCGTAAAATAGATAATAAGTGAATTATGTTTATCTTTTGTTTTATAAAATCATATCTCATTTTATGTGCATTCTAGAAATTTATATGCCGAATGAACCATGATAATCTTATTTTGCTAATAATATATTTAAAGACAAGGAATATTAAATAATATTACCACTCATAAGTTATCATTTTATTGTTTTCCATAATTTTCCCTTGAAACAAGATTGCTACCCACACATTACTACCAAAAATATATATTTTTACATATTTTATATCAAAGAAAAATACATTTTGTAATTCTGTAAGTAACAAAAACACTTTGATTAAGTAATGCTCGAATAAAATTTAACGAATATATTCGACAATTATAAAACGATTTAACGGCAAAATCTTATCATTTTCGTGAAAGTATTTTCTAAAGTGTTAAATTGGTGAGCAAATATTTGTACTGAGAATTCTAATTCGCTATGTTTGTTCACAGAAAAGTATCTCTGATACATCAACATCACGAAATATTAGACTGACAGAATTTGTAACTGATAAGTTAGTTCTCAATTTAAAAATGCGTCCTTGACGTAGAATAAAACTAGATTTAAATGGTCATAATTTGCGTTAACAATGCAATAGAATTACACTCGCATTATATCATAGGAATTAATAATAATTTGTAAGTTGAAATTTGAAGAAACGGGGTGAGGAAGAGGTGAAATGCCCTATAATTAATAATTCCAAAACCACTTCGATAACAAATGTTTTCTCCTTGACGCTTTTAAAAATGTTCGCGTCTAGACCTGACGTTTAAAGTTCTCTTTTTTTTTTTGTAATTTTAAACGTACGACCTTTCGACACTACATTTTAATATTTTATCAAGTTGATGTTAAGTTAATGCAAAGTTTGCAATTCTGCACATAGGCTTGTTTTACATTATTTACTAACCACATTTTAGAGATTTGTTTGCAAGTGTATAAATTGTTTTTAAATTTAACTTCATATTAATTTTAAAATTCTACATTTTAACAACATTTATTCATTAAACATGTTAGTTGTAGCAGGTTATTGATTTTGCCAAATTTGGAGATTAGGTAAGCAATGCTTTCTCTTGTAAAGATGATGCCTAATAGCTTCATATAAAAAAATAACCACAAAGTTTGTCCGCCTAGGCATATATATATATATATATATATATATATGGTTTTATTGGCATCGTCTTTGCCTGGTAACATGTAATATGTCAATTTTAAAAAGCATTTGGCGATTGGTGAAAAACGAACAGAATAAGTTAATAATTTTGTGAAGTTTGCGAGCTGTTAAGCTCAAAGATGATATGGGTTAAGATCAGACGATCAAAAGCCTTTTCTGTGTCTGAAGAAGAAATCAATGAGTGTTTGCTTTTGTAAAACTACTTCGATGTGACGGCAACGAATTTGTACACCATGTTCGAATAAGAAAACATGCTGCATTTTAGAAGATTTAATTCTGTTATGACTAAGGAAATTTCTGGCAAGTATTTTCTCCAGAATTTTGGAAACTATGGGCAAATGTGAGATAACCCTATAGTTTTCTAGATGACAGGGGTTTTAACTTGCTTAGGTATGCGCAGTGCAGCGTCTATATTCCAGTTATGTAGAAAGATACTAGGTGAACGAATGTTTTATAGTCTGCAAAGTCGTTTTTCAATATTTCAAAAGGAGTGCTTCACCATGGGATAAGAAAGTTTATCTAATAATGGGCTACTTTCTTTGCAAGTCATAAGGGCCTGATTAAGTTCGGACAAATCGATAATATCGATTAATGTTGGGAAGAGAAGGGTAGGATATGAGGAACTGGAAATATTCAAATTGAAAAGGAGGCAAATTCGAGGGACATATCTTCTTGATCTAAATGCGGTAATGCTAGAGAACGTTGCTGCTCTTGATCTGCTTACATTTTTGGGGTCAGTTCCAGAGTACGGATGTCCAGTCAAGAATTAAGAGAATTTAGAAAATCTAATTTTGGTTCTTGGTGAGTTTGCACTCTCTCCTGACCACGGCACATGCCCTTCTGTAAGCTCTCTCGTTTTCCTGAGAAGAGTGCCTTTTAAACTTTCAACTTTCGCATTTAAACAGTAAACTATTTTTAGTAAACGGAGGAAGAGCTCCAACACATATAAACAATAAAGAAAATATAAGAGCGAAGCATATAAAGTCTTTATTTCGAGACAAAAGCATAAAAAATCATAATATTTGTTGACAAAGACATGTTAAAAAAGCATGTGTTGAAAATGAATTGTCGCAAATGTTTTTAATCCTGATTTTCTCGGTCTTGTTTGGATATAGTGGTCGATTGATATTAAGATTAACATAACAGTACTGTGTAGTGTGTGACGATTTTCTTCGTCAGTTTTCTTTTTAATTTTTTTTTGTAATATATTTATAAAGATCAATCGTTTCCACTCCGTTGTCCGTAATTAATGGTTCCAACGCTGCGGACTCGGCGTCGGTTTGCATATAGATTGAAGAACAATAATGTAAATATAGTAATTTATGGCAGGCTTGTCTTTTCAACAAAAATCTAGTGTCTACCAATAAAGCCTTTTCTAATCGGCAATTCATTATTTGCAATTCGTTAAAGATATGGATTTGAATCTTTAAGTTGATTTCAGTTCTTAGAGTCTGTGAAAAATTTTGATTCAGGTAATCTTTACAGTCTAGATTAGGCTATCTGTAAGGTGTATTTTTTTCTTTTTCAAACATTTCAATCAATTTCAACAAGAAGATGATTTTTAGTACTAACCTTATACATAGGAATCCAATTTTAGAAAATTCATTATGGTACGATATCAAAGCATAAAAATCCACTAATAATTTACTAGAGAAAATACTACAATACGATAAGGTACGATACGTTTCTTAGAGTAACTATTACTAACAATAATAACAAATAATAGCATTCCTGTTTCAGAAAATCTTCGCATGTGTCAAACAATTGCATGCTTGAGTTTCATATTGAATAAATATTTTCTACTACTAATTAAAAGCCAAATTTTACAATTTTTTATTAAAATATTAAAAATCTACCAATATTTACAAACATATTATACATAATAATAATTGTTACCGAGAGACTGATTGAAACTTTCACTAAACTAAAATATGCAAGAAGAACAAGTAGCAACATTTGTAAGTTTATTTAGACCGCATATTATTTTTAATATCCCAAAAGAATTTTTAAACCAATTTTATTTAAGGGTATCGTGGATCCTCTCAGCGCAAGCTTTGGCAACACCTTGGCTGGAAAATTTGTATGGGGCAACAAATTGGCTGTTTATGCTTTTCGTCCAATAACAGCAACAACAAGAGATGAACCTACGGAAGATGCCGGAAAAAAACCGGTTAATATTCATTTTCTACAACCCGAATTTATATTTGATGATCCTATACTCAGAAGTCTAATAGCTGAGGCTAATTCGACATTTGTAGCTTTACAAAAACTCAAGTGCAAAGGATCCAAAGCGGATTATATAAAAATTTCACGAACATATCGTAGTATAATAAGAGCTTGCCTTGAAAAATTACAAGAAGCTAGCGGTTCAAGCGAACCAGAGGTCAAAGAAAGATACGAATTATATCAACAGTTTATAGCAATATTTTACTCCATAGAATGCGTTTGGCATTTAAGTGAGATTTTGTTTTTGGATCCCTTTACTACTCATATGGTTGTGCCGCAACTTTTAGAATGGGTACGCTTTCACTTTCCATCGTTCGAACGCATGGCCACTGATTTATTGCTATTAGGTCGCGATTGTAGTAAAAGTGATGAATATTGGCCATCTTTGAAAGGACTAATCTTGCAGGGACAAGTAGATGTAGCCAGAGCATTGTTACAATTGCATTCCCAAGCAGAGAGTCCAGCATACAAGATAGCCGAACAGATTTTGAAAACAATGCCCACTTACGACGTTGGTGTAAGATTCCTAACATTGCTTGTAATGCATTTATATCCAATTTTATCTTTTTCAGTTCTTAGGAGGTTTTTCCGTACAAAAATTTCGTTCTCAGTGGCAGTATTGGTTGACAGATACAGAACGTAAGCTAGCAGCTAATACGTTAGCTGCAGAGCCTTATTTGGAAGAACTAATTCATTTGGTGACAGGAAATACCGATGTTTGGAACGCTCAAATACAAAATTCCCAGTATTGGTATGAATATTTGCCTGGCCATTTATTTTATACAAATCCAGCTTGCAAACATTTTGAATTGGGCACAATAGCAAATGCTTGGCTGGAACGTTGGGCCTCTTTGAAAAATAGTGACAACATAGAGCCTCTCGTAAAGCATTTAGATAAAGTGATTTTAAATTTAATGGAGAACAATATGCATCAAATGATACATTCCATTCAGCTTATGGCAGATAATCAATGGTTCGTGACTCATCTGACGGATTTACTGTACAATTCCGGACAGCTACAATTAATGGGACAACACCAATTAAAGTGAGTTTCGAAACATAGTGAACTTAATTTTAAAAATGTTTATAAATGTTTTAAACTTTCAGTGATTGCATAAAATTACGAGATTCCTTGCTTTACGAATTTGGTAGTAATCTAATGACGCGAAATTCCTTATGGCAGTTAGGTATGGATTATTTGGAGTATTGCTCAGAACAAGGTAAGTAATATAAGAAGAAATATTAGAATAGTTTTATTAAATTTATGTAACAACACAGAAGGTATAGCCACCTTGGAATTGTTATTAACCAAAATACCCATTAAAACCGAAAAGCAGGCATTAAAAATTCTCGATATATGTTCTAAAAAAAATTTTAACAACGCTGAAGAGGAAATCTGCAAAGTACAAGCAAAAAAATCGTTCTCAGAGGAACGTTATGGTAATGCTTTGGAATGGGCGATAAGATCTAAGGATACCTTGTATATTACTTCTATTGCTGATTTTCTATTAAAAGTAAGTGAAAATATCTAATGTGTTGATAAAATTTATTCATAAATTTATTTTTCAGCATTATGTTCAAACGGGTGATATGTTATGTCCTGATATTGTAGCTAACATAGGATCAAAGATGTTCCTTTCACCTCGGCTAGTGTTTTTGGTTAAATATTTTGATTTTTATCAATTCTATAGGAAAAGAGATTTCCTTCCTGCCGCTGAATTGCTGCTCAACTTATTAGAGTCTGAAATTATTCCAGAATAGTAAGTAAAAACAATCAAAGACTTTCTTCCATTAAATCTAAGTTTTATCTATAGTTTTTGGCCTTCTTTATTGATTGATACCATACCTCTTCTGGAGTCGAATGATCCGAAAATTCTCTTCAATGAGACTTGTCGTATATTACAGCATTTGGAAAGTGACTTAATTCCCCTAATTGAAAAGAAGAAGAAACGTTTGGAAAAACATCCGGATGTAAGAAAATTGTAGGCTCATAAATGAATTTTTGTAATAAATTCTTCAACTTCCAGGATCCTGTCAACATACTTAAAGATTATCGTCATGATAATATCGAAGAAATTATTAATTTGTTGCGTTTGGCTTGCGCTCGAAATCAATCGCGTGCCATTATTATAGAAAATACGCTAATAAATTAAAAATAACATTTGAATCTAACTTCGTTTTGTTTATGAAAGTTTTTAAATAAGTTTTTAATTTCAAGTTAAATTTTTTGAAACTTAATTTTCTTAATTTGGAAACATTTTAAGATTACAAATATCACAATCAGCAACAAAAATAAAGTGGGTTTTTATCAATTAGTTTGTCTAAAGTATTTTTTAAAGCCGGTATCGGTCATGTCACCAAATGCTGATGAATCATGCCTACACGAATACATCGCTCTAGTGCCAATTTTTGTTATGGGATGTGCTTCAAATACATACATATGGTCTTTGGTTTGGGTGTTGCAAACGTTCTGACAAAACGAGCGTGCACCCATTTTTCGATGATGGATATAAAAAATTCATGAATTACTACCAAACTAGGAAATACTTGCTTTTGAAAAAAGGTGAAGGGGTATTTCATTTAGCAAACCCAGTGAAAGTATTATAACCGAATGACTTGAACGACAACCGTAATCCACCGTGAGACATATGTATTTGTAGAGAGACAGCTCATTTGGAGAAAGTGTAGGGACTCGATCAATTTTTATTTTGCAAATGCAAATGACGGTTGCAACCTCTTCTCCAGTGTTACAATTGCACTCCGTGAATTTTTCTAAAGTACAAAAAGTAATATAGTCTCTATAAGAAATATATATGCTATCCGTAGTCTTGTCCTTAGTAATAGAACTCGAATGAAATGATTTTCAATTTTCATCTAATATATGATTTGATTTGTAGACTATTTCATTCATAATTTTTAATTTTTAATCTAATACAGGTTTGATTTCATTTGTAGACTATTTACATTGAAGCAAAAATGTTCTAGCTTCACCTGCCGACCCAGATGAAATAAAATAAAATAATTTTTTAAACAAGTATTTCATTCCTAATAGAACTTTTATATATATGATATGTTTATATTATTATGCACAATTCTCATATTTAAATACAGACCATAAAATACTGTTTAGATATCCGTAGTCATAGCAGTTTTATTAACTTTTCCCATACTTTAAATATTAGTTAGCGGGACTTACACAGTACAGTACTAATAAAGCCACGTTTGCTATATTTAATAAGCGTAATGATTAAAGGAACCAAATTTCTAGAGCTATGAACGTAACGTTGGATGATTGGATACTAGTGCCCTTTTGTCCCTTAAAATCTCTGAAATGAAAATAAAAATTAAAGTACACTTTAGCTAGAATTCTATTTTATAACTAGTTTCCAATCATCACACATTGGACAAATCTGAAGTGATGAGGTCATCCCGGTAATAATAATTTGAATGCTTCTTTAACGTTTTCAATATTTTACCTCACTTTCGTGGCATAATCCATTTAATAATTTTAAAGTTTAAATATTTATATTTATATAAATATATAAAGAAAATTAGCATTAGGAGAAGAATTATTAAGGCAAAACTATTGCGACACTAAAGAAATACTTGGATAAGGATTGGATTCAATACATACTCAAACAGTTAGTTTGAAATTGAAAATGGATGAGGCTTTATTTTATAAAATATTTTGAAAGGAGCAGATAATAGAATTTAAAATTATCGTGAATGCGTTACCGTGAGGATTTCGTGAGAAACTCTGCATCAAAAAACTCTATTCATGATTCTTTATTAAATATTCATTATTCATAAATGCAAATTCTCTATTCTGACCTTTTTCAGAAGCCAATGGATAGATTTAAAATTGATATGTCTTCCACGTAAATGTGGACACAATAAATGTTTTAAATTGATTTTCAAGTTTTCTATTACTAATCTTGTAAAGGGAATAAAACGAATATTAGTAAACTACTGAAGGAAAAAAAAACGAAAATTAAGAAACGATTGAGAAACCGTCGATAATGTAGAAATAGTCGATAATGTACTTTTGTTATCGACCGATAGCAAGATTACAAATTTGTTTCGATAACTTTTTAAATTAATAAAATGTGAGCTTTGTTTTGATATTTTAATAAAAACATAAAGCAAAAGTTGTATCATAAGTTACTTTGTTTTATAATTTACAATAAAAAACTTTGATTAATTAATTTAATATTTATTTATAATAATTACTATAAGAAATGAGTAAAGGTATGATTAGAAATTAAATTACAAAAGAATCTTAAAGAGAGCATGTACTTTTTTTTAGACGCAAACGACACCCACAAAGTAGCCGCACAAGATCCGCAAGCGCCTGTAACACGTAAAGGTTTTCTTATATCGATAAAGACAGGAGAACCAACAGAAATCAAGGAGCGAGATGTGGTAGGTCACCTAATGATAATACCACAAATAAATTCTTTCATTGCAACTACAAGTTTATAAACAATTTTAGTTTGGACGTTGTCGCGTTGTAACCGAGTTTGAGAAGTTAAACCGGATTGGAGAAGGAACATATGGAATTGTCTGTAAATAGCACAGAACTAGATAAATGTCTTAAAAACCATAACATCTATTTTTTTATCAACATTAAATATATTTTAGACCGTGCAAGAGACACGCGTACTAACGAAATTGTTGCGTTAAAAAAAGTTCGTATGGATCAAGAAAAGGATGGATTGCCAGTCAGCGGCTTCCGGAAAATTTTGATATTGAAATCATGCAAACATGAAAATATAGTCAACTTATTGGATGTGGTGGTAGGAAAGAGCTTAGAGAGGTATGGTGGCCATCAAAGGCTGTGGTCAGATTGAACCTCAATGTATACTAGACAAAACAGTAACAGTGAAGTTTCACTCGGTTTTATCTTCTAGTTACGTTAGCCATTTCCTATATGTAATATTGCATTTTCTCGGGTTTTTGCTGGTTACTACATATCAGATTAAGTTCAATCCAACCATAGCTCTAACAGTTTTCACTAAAAAAAAAAAAAAATTAACGGCATTGCTTTTACAGCATTTTCTTGGTAATGGAATATTGTGAACAGGATCTAGCCTCATTACTTGATAACATGGCGCAACCATTTTCTGAGTCCGAAGTGAAATGCATTATACTACAAGTTTTACAAGGTCTTAAGTACATGCACTCGCGTTACATAATACATAGGGATCTGAAGGTTTCCAATTTGCTTATGACCGACAAAGGTTGTGTAAAAATAGGTAGGTATATATAAAATGGAAAGCAGAATATCTCTAAATGTTCAAATACTTTACAGCTGATTTTGGTTTAGCTCGACTTTTCGGCCAACCACCTCAACCAATGACTCCTCAAGTTGTTACTTTATGGTATCGTTGTCCTGAGCTCATTTTAGGTTCCCTGACACAGACGACTGCATTGGATATGTGGGCTTTGGGTTGTATTCTAGGAGAACTATTATCACATAAGCCTTTATTGCCCGGCAGTACAGAAATAGCCCAGCTTGAACTGATTATTGATCTATTAGGTACTCCTTCCGAAGCTATTTGGCCAGATTTTCCAAAAATGCCGGCCATTCAAAATTTCACCCTTAAGCAACAGCCTTATAATAATTTGAAACCGAAGTTCCAATATCTATCGGCAGCAGGCTTAAGGCTTTTAAATTTTCTCTTTATGTATGACCCTAAGAAGAGGGCAACTGCCGAAGAATGTCTTCATAGTAGCTATTTCAAAGAGCCCCCTTTACGTAAGTACATGCTTTTAAATCAATTTCAATTGATAGTATTAACCATAATTATTATTCCGAAGCGTGTGATCCCAAACTAATGCCCACTTTTCCCCAGCATCGCAATCTTCAAAGTGGTCACAACATTAAATCTATATCTGGAAGTCATCACCATAATCAAGCTGTTCCTGAATTGCCGGCAATTTCTGATTTACTTGGTAGTCTATTAAAAAAGAGAAGAGCAGAATAAAGAGATATGTTCTTGTCTAAATGCATAAAAGTTTGAAGCGATGATACCCTTTCCAACTAATAGAAATTATTTAAAAATATGAAAGTGTGTCGATAACTCAAGAAAAATATAAGTAGAAAGGTGTAAAAGAATTAGAGAGCAATTAAGAGATGACTTAGAATTTTTTAGAAATTGCTTTTTGGTATTTTAATATTATAATTTGACATCCTTTACTAATGCGGGTACAACATTGCCTTGTAATATTAAACCGCGTGAAGCCACGAAGGTAAATGCTACATCAACGCAATCATTGCCTCCCGTTAATTGCTTGAAAGAGGGTTCAAACAGCAGCACTTGACTGCGAAGTGTTACGTACAACAATTCCTCCGGCTTTAAATGCGTATCGTTGCGGTAACAAAACATTTCATTTACGGTATGTCCTTCGTCCAAAGGCGTGACCCATTGTTTGCCCAATGTCTCAGATTCTACATACAGTTGAAATTTTTCGGGTGCAGTTTTCGGTAACAGGAATCGTAACCCCACTTTATGGGCAATGGCATTGAGTACTATAGAAGAAAGATCGACAATACTAAAACTCAAAGATACGTTATCAGGATCGTAAAGATGGCATTCTTCCAGTTTGATATAATAAATGCCGTACTTCTGAACACACAACGCATTATGACCAGCCAATAATTTTAAGGTATTTGTGAAGTTAGGATTTGAGTTATGAGAGTAGGTTAGCTAAGCAAAAGCGAAAAGTACAGAACTGAAGTGATATTTCAATTTATAGATCTTGCGCAATTTTTCTTTGCGAATTTATTATGGTCAGTCTAAAAGATGTTGTTACTTCAAAATCGAAGTGTTTTGAACCATGCAGTTAAAGATCGAATAAAACTTGTTCACCCTTTTATTTGCAAGGATGAAATTGGATAGCTTATCATAAAATGTTAAGCAATAAATGGGATGAATGCATTCGATCTCGCATCATCAAAATATGAGCTGATTGTACATGTTTGCCCACAGTAGAACATGTCGTTCGCATTGCACTATTGCAATTTTGCAAATAAATTCTAAACTTTCTTTGGTTGAATGCATTAGCTTTGTCTAGCAAAACCATGTTCACGTAAAAAACAAGAACATATGGTTAACATCTTATGCACCTTATGATTTTAATATTGTTCGGTATTAATGTAATGTATTGTACGTTTTTACAAAAAAAAAAAATTAAATTCGAATGCTCTATTATATCAGGTGGACTTTGTCGGTCCTTTCTATTTTTTACCAAATAGCTAACTCAATAAATGTGGGAATTTGTAAAAATTTGTATTAAAAAAATATATATTTTTGAGTAAACCATAACAAATCGTTATATTTGTTTGCTGAATGCTTTAAGAAGAAGAATTCAAACGATATACCAAAGAATGTAAACATAAGTAATTTGTAAAATATTGGTTTGCTTACATACGACTCAATTGTAAACGTAAGCATCTGCACAGTTTCTGATAGACATATTAAATGAAGGATGTTGGTTCTGCTCATTTCTGTTATTTTCACAAAAACCAAAAGGGCATGATACGTACGGATTTTACAACCTTGGTAAATTTGCAATTTTCCCTCCTCCAAGAAATTTTTTAATAGTTTTGGACGCTTTATAACTCTAAGAGTTGCATAAATTATAAATTTAAGCTGAACTTGTCGTTTAACGGAGCTACATACTAAAAACATAACCAAAGAAGAAAAGTTTCTTTCAACTTATCTATAAACCTGCAAAAATGGAGGACGCCGACGCATTTAAAGAGTGGAATGTAATGGAGAAGCATTATGCTAATGCCGAATTTAATCAATATGTTTCCGAAACTGGCGTCAACTTAGATGATGGTTTTCAGCCGACTCTTATTAAAAAAGCTTTTCCTTATTTGATTTTTAAAAATGTTCCTAAAAACATGACAAACTTGGCTTTACTGAATATTTGCTCGAAATATGGTCTCGTAAAGGAGATTAGATACAACAGTAAAACTAATTGGCATTTTATAGATTTTGCTACTGTAGCGTGAGTATTTTTCTATAAAGAAATTTAAATGTGAAAAAAAATATTAAAAATTTTTCTAACTAAATTCAGAGACGCACAAGCCGTTTGTCAAAATCTGGAGAGGAATAGTTACGGTTTCCAGGTTGTCATCGGTAAAAAAAAACAGATAACAAATGACCAAATACCTTTGGATCCCATATCATCTGCTCAAAGTTCTTCCATTGATCGAATTGATCGAGTGAATCGTGCCTATCTTACATCTGAGAAGCTGCATGCTCGACCTTATTTTGCTCCATGTGCACCTTTAGTAGATCGCAATTTGCAAAATGAGTTCATTTTTAATGATGACGCACACGTTTTGGAGAGACAAGGAGTGAAAAATAAGAAAAACGAGACTAACGAAAACGTTGAATACTATACTGGAAGAGCATATATTACGTGAGTACACCTTACATTTTCTAACACTAATTTAAGATTTTAGCGTACTTTTTTCATTTCACCAGCACAGAAAAGTTCATATACATGTAAGGGGATTGCAAATTGAATTTCAAAATTTATTAAACCTTTCGTGTAGTTTGCCGGCAAAAGTTAAAGTGAATTATTTAACGGATATAAAAAATTTGTTTTAGAATGAATTCTTACTTTTCGCTTATTTTTGGAAACTCGCTTTGTACATATCATCCAAGAATGAATTAATCATCTACCTATCTACACTCGAAATTATTAATTCATAATGTTAATCCCTTATTGAAAGACCGGTAATTCCGTGAATTTGGGAAGGACACGTGAAACTTTATGGTCAAAAGTTTAGACTGAGTCTTAAGTTTTCTTTTAGCAAATTTTGATATTTATTTTTTATACAAATTTTGATCTTGATAGGCCAATCTAATTAAATATTTTTCGATTTTTTTTCTTTGTAAATTTTTAATATAATGTATACTTTTTTGCAGCATGCCCGATAAAATGAGAAAATTTGTCGAAAATAAAAGCAAGAAGTCATTAGGAACTTATGACGAAGCTAATGAGACATACTCCAATGTAGAATTCACACAAAGGAAACCACCGTCTAAGGTAAACAAATGCACTTTGTGCAAACGTGATTGTGATTCAATTTGCATGCGTTGTCGTGCATACTATTGCGGAGTAGAATGCCAGAAAAATAATTGGGATGAGCATCGTCGTATTTGCGGAAGACCAAGGTTGGTGCCCTATTATTGTAATGATTAATATTTACTTTTTTTTTTAGTTTTGTACATTATTTTAAGAAGCGTTTTTCTTTTATTGCTGTTTTTTAAAATAATATACAATGAATGTATAGAGTGTTGCAAGTGGGAAAAATAACAGAAATTAATGACGATAAGCAAAATAGGATTGCATTAAAAGAAAATCTTGGAGAACAAGAAGAATATGATGTTTCTGAGATAAGTAAGAAGATACCAAGAAGTGGTAGTATTGTGACTATAACAGCCATTGCGAAAACCAATGTGGTTTTTATACGTTCTAAAGATTGCGATGATATTGAAAGTTTCTTCAAGACCGTCAACAATTTGCAAAAACAGAGTAAAACTCTAAATATTATCGTTAAGAAACCGCGGCGCGGTCAAATACTCATTAACAAATTTCATGATGAATATTGTCGCGTCATGGTATTAGATCATATTGGAATTGAAGAGGTCGTTATCCTATACGTTGATTACGGAAATGTGGATATAGTGAACTTTAAACATTTATATGAAGTTCACGATGAGTACATTCAAACACCTTTTTATGCTGTACCAGTTATGCTAAAGGACGTGTCGGACTATTACATGACCGAAGAAATACGGAATTTCATGTATACGTATTTGAACGATAACAATGTTTGTCTAAAGTATATACCAGAAGATTTTATACCTAATAAGGGTGTTTACATGATTGAACTGATTGATGAGCAGTCGCACCAAAACTTTAATAAAACCATTAACAAATTGGCGATCCCGAGAGAACCAGTTAACGACAATGAATTTTGCTTTAAAGACGTAAGCTATTCTAGCTGGCTACATGTTAGTTTTAACACACAATATACCTTTATTTATATATTCGTTTAATTTTAGTATTTACAAGAAGTGCCTTTACCTAATGGTGACAATATTGAATTAGTGGTAATGGATAATTCATTAATGCATACGGCTCTTATCTACTGTACTACAAAATTATACGCTCTGGAAATACAAAAATTCAATAGAGAATTACAAAAATATGCCCAAAATGCATCCACTACATGTTATGCACCGCGGATTAACGAATTGTGTATAGCCAAGTATAGCGTCGATGGCAAGTGGTATCGGGGTTTGTCTTTAGAACTTGTTGGTGATGGGCATCCTTCTGTAATGTTTATTGATTACGGTAACATTGAATGCGTTCGTATTGATGACATACGTCCATATCCTCCTCAATTTACATTTCCCATCTATACGTCTGATTGCGAAATTGTAGGTAAGTAAAGCATGTTTGTAAAATTTAAGAGTATTTTAAATAATATCAAATTACAATAGGTCTTACAGAAAAATGCAATAAAAAACTTGTGAAAAAATTGGAGGAACTTATACCTGTTGGAGCTGTCATAAAATGTGCACACGTAAAATCATGTAAGGCAGACAAATTCCATACAATTTCTTTGCCTCATATCATAAGAGAATTGAACTCATTGGGTCTATTAGAAACCAAAAATGAAACCTAATTTACGGCAATAAATTTACTAACATTGAAGTGCGAATGTCGTTTATAGGAAGCATTTAACTAAGAACAACTTCATCGAAGAACACAAGGAAATTGTGATTTTATCCATATTTTATTTTGACTGAAAAAATTGTCTTAATGAAATGATGTAATGAAAAACTAAGTCAACTTACTACTTATAGGCCAATTAAAAAATATATAAGAAAAAAAAAAAAAATTAAAAATCATAGTTGAGACTTTTTTTATTTATTTTTTCTTATTTATTTCGTCTCATAAATTGTTCTTTCTTTTGTTTTTTGCAAATGAAATTACAAAGTGTTTTCAAATGTTTTCATTAAAGATTTAATATGTCTACCAAGTTTATATATATATATATGTATATGGTCGGGTAATTAATTTCTACCATTCAGTTTTGATTTCAATATATTTTTTTTTTAAATTTTCAACACATTCTTTATATTCTATTTATTGTTTAAGATTTCTTTCATTTTCAGCTTTTCTCTCTAAATATAGGAAATAATTTAAAGATCATTATGCAAATAATGGATTTTAAATGAGTATACTGTTATATATAATATTTCTTTATTTATTTAGTTTTTTTTTTATTAAAAACAGTCTGAAACGTTGAAAACTTAGTTAACAGGATTTCTAAGTTAAAAACTAAATAATTTGCATATACAAGGTTAGGAAAAAGTTTTTAGTTCCAAAATGCGAATTATATATACTGAGAATTTGGGCAACCAAGAATATATTACTGTTGAATCTTATTCGAATTTTAATCAAATCACGATTGCCCGTTAGTATTTGCGGACACGTAAATTGACCAGCAGCTGCAATGAGAAGTTTGCTTTATAACATTAAATTTTCGAGTTCCATTGCAAATTAGAAATATTTTTCCAGCTTTTTCAACTTGTGGTAAAAAAAATGTTACCGATTGTCTACGCTATTTAAATAAGAATTGACTGACACTAAATAAATATTTTAAAGTAATGTAATACCACTGCAATTTCATCTTTAAATAAATATAATTTCGTTAATCCATTATAGGCGATTATATACTAATTAATTACTAGAAATATCAAAAATTCGATAAAATGCTTATATATTCCTGAACAGTGTTAGAATTAAAGTTGATCTAGCCTCATAAGTCTACTTCCGATTGAAAGAGAAGACCATAATTTGACAACAACAAAAAAAATTCTTAACTTCAATTTCAACCTGGAAAAGGTATGAAGGTTTATAATTCATCTTAAACTCAATATAGATTTCTTACTAGTTTTTCTTCTCCTTCGTCGATTGTGAGCTGGTAAACAAATTAATAAAAAGCCATTTATAAAACATTTTTTTCAAATATTAAAAAACAAAGAACCTAAGGAGCATTAAGGGTGCATGCTACCGTACAAATTTTTTTTGCCATCTTAAAGGATGTAACTCTGTTAATCTAAAAAGTTTTATGTAATGTCGAATTCTTTAATGCTTTTTAAATTTTCATTTGCTAGCTTCTAGGAACTGCGCTTTTTGAACTGGCCGAACCTCGAACGAATTTTAATTTTTTTTTATACTTCAAGCTTCAAGTGAAACATATAAGCTGTATTTTTGAACGATCTTTTTGTCAAATCTTAAGAAAAATAAAAATTTTTGTACTAAAGTTGTGCGTGTGACACTCATTTCTAATTTATTTCTGTTCCTTAAAATATTTTAAAAGAAATTTTCCAAATTTATATAGCTTTTCTTTATATATATATGTACCCGTCTTATCTGTATAGTTATATTCTCCCAATTAGATGACAATAACTTGTATTATAACTTGTGTACTATATTCTCACCTTTCCATAACTTGTGTACTATATTCTCACCTTTCCATAACTTGTGTACTATATTCTCAACTTTCCATAACTTTTGTTTTTTTTTTTTATTTATCTTTTTGGATAAATTGTAAATTAATGCTATAAAGAAAGAAAACGAACACAATTCTAAAGATCGTATGTGTTTCGCTATTAGGTTATCTTATTATAAAATTATAGTTAAAATTTGAATAAAATATGTTGAAAAGCTACTGCCATCAACCAAATTTTCCCAAGAGAGATGTCTTTCTCCTGCACACCACAATTTTATAGTTGATTTGTAAAGTTCAAACAAAATACTGCCAGTAAAATTAACGCTTACCTTTTATAAAAAATAATTAAGAAATTTTTTGTGTACCCACTATTTCCCTTAAAAATTATTTCCAAAAAAAAAAAAAATGAAGGAATTGCTATTTCGATGCTCCATACTACGAGTGGGGATATAGACGATTATTTTCATTTTTGTACAGATATTTTTTTTTAAACAATCACTTGGTATAGTAATGGAAACGTATCCCTTGATTGACTCAAGTTATTATCAATATTAATCTGCATCTGTACGAACTCTCGATGTTTTTGAGAAAATTGAAGCGAATATCTTATTTTTTAAAGTTGGGAGAGTATTTATCACGTACGTCCGTACGGACAGATGGACATACTCCATTTGAATCAGAATTTGATATCGTTCGACAATATGCATATATTTGTGTAGTCTCTAAAAATTCTTTATAGATGTTGCAGACGTTTTAACAAAGCGAATATACCCAAATCCTCGATTATAGGTTTAAAAATATTAAAAAAAAATAAAAAAAATAATGCTAAGAAATTTTAAATTTACACCATTTACAAGCCCTTTCTCATTCTCACTAGAAAAGAACTAAAATAACAAGAGAGAACAATTCATTCTTAATTGCTCAGTTAAAAAATCACTTGAATATCAAAACTATATTCAGATATCGAAATTCCATGCTTAAACTGATCTGATCTGAAATATTATAACTAAAACGATTAGTAATCAATTATTGTAATGTTACATCTTCGCTATAAAAGAAAGATGCTTTTATTGCGCAATTGGTGTTGCAAATACAAAAATCTTTGTAGGTAAGACTTCAAAACAACTCTTATCACCGTAAGAGCCTTATAAAGCTACAATTACTTTTCTCCTCTAAGATTTTGTGGGCAGCATGTCGTTTAGCCCTTCAATACATGATTTTTTGTTATGAATTTAAATTAATCGCTACATCTAGCATTTCTCAAAAATCTGGCATACATCCAATAAACTTTCCAAATGCAACATTAATAATTGGTAGTTTGTCTTGCAACAGATAAGAAATAATTTTTTTTTTTCAAAATACATATAAATCACTCTTTAAAAGCAAACTCGAAAATATCTTCATCAAGTAACATATTGATCTTTATCATCTATCATATCTAAATGACAAAAAATAAACAATAACTTACTCGTTAAAAATAATGCTAAGTTTTTTTTTGTTTCAAATATAACTTATTGACTTTGGTTATCAATCTGCTTTCAGACGTGCCCACAAACTCTCATTTTTTAATAAAATTAGTAAAACTGGTATATAGACAATTGGTAACAGTATGCGTTTAAGGGTTGAAGAAGTGAGTTGGGATTGTCTATAAGGGTCCTGCCAAGATTTAAACGATAACGTCTTGTCTTGATTTAACGATTTGCCATTGCCACGCTAATGGTTATCGTGAGAAATATAGACTTTACAAAATCTCGATAAGTGTTATATGAAAGATAAATTTCTTTGTAAGATCTTTTTTATATCCTACTAACAGATTGAATTTCTATTGTCAACTCAAAAGAAATTTCCGTAGCTATTTGCAGCTCTATTAATCAGATATATATATTATAATCGCTTCATTTCATAACGAAATTTTTACCTAATACATAAATTATTGACATTGATATGGTTTCTGACAGTAGTTTACATTTTTGATAGAATATCGTATGAAGTGTAAGACACATATGCGTCACCGAGAACAAATTAATGCATGCTTCTTTCCCTATTTAAATATGTTAGTATAAAATTTAAAGGAGAGAGAGAGAGAGACAGAGAGAGAGAGAGAGAGTGCCGGAGGGAGGGGAAGAAGGGGGAAGAGAGAAGAAAAGAGAGGGGAGAGAGACGCGGGCGGAAAGAGGGAGGGGAAGAGAGAATAAAAGAGAGGGGGGATGGCAAAGAGGGAGAGAGAAGGAGGGAGAGATGTAGTGAAAACGAGACAGATAAGTAGAGAAAGAGATAGTGAGATAGAGAGGCAGATAGGTAAAGAGAGAGAGAGACACACACATAGAGGGAGAGAGGGAGAGGGATGATGGGAAGGACACCGTTTATTCAAGCCCTCTGAAAGGAACTAAGATTAACCCCTTAAACCAACTATCATTTAACCAGTTCCTTTTGAAAAATGAAATGCAAAATGAAATTGATAAACATGATCTTGAAGAGGTACAAATACCGCCATTTTATTATAAGGCAGTAAAAACTAATTTTATACTTCTTAATATATTTAAAAATAAAAAAATAAAATAAAACTTTGTGGCGACAATGAGAAACTATTAAAACAAATTACTGATCTCTAGAGAATTAAAGACAAAAAAAAAAAAATAAAAAAATTACAAATCATTGATTACTTATAGGTTGCGCAAATAAATTGTTACAATTAATAGTTACATCTTTAATTAGTTTTGTTTAAAAAAAAAACAAAAAACTTGTACAAATGAAAACTTTTTATAATCACATCACATAATCTTAACATTTTATAAATCAATATCAACTTTATGCCATAATGATATACATATATATATATATATAATAAACTTGTTAAAAAGGATAAAAATAAAATATAAAAAGACGTACATAATCGAGGTAAATCAAAGGACAATTGCTGCCGTTAAATATACGATTATTTCTAGATGACATAAGAATAAGAGATTCCGTTAGATATTTTTTATTATAATTGCCTCTCGCATGATAAACTATAATACTTTGGAGTTTATACGTTTATGGTATTATATTATCCGCTTGTAGGGAATATAAATTATGATATCGTTTTTTAAATCTACAATCAGTTGACATTTTTCCCGAAGACAAAGAAGAGATTATACAATATGTGTTTTAAATAGATTTCATATTAAGTGTTCGTATATTTATTGTAAACACTTTTCGTGTTTATTCAAGTATTTCTTTTATATAAAATAAGAGACGAGAGATAGAGAGAGTGAGTATTTTATGTGTAATATTTTTTTTTTTTTTTTTTAAGTAATTACGGCATTATTTTTTTCTTTATCGTAACTAATTTTTTTTTCTTTAATATTTTATGTAATGACTTGCAATGAATTTTAATTAAGTTTAGAGTTAGCAGCAGCTGTAGAGGCGACTGCGGCGGCAGCCGCTACACTCGCAGCAGCACCACTTATAGAGCCTAGACGTGGTAGGGAAGGTTCACGTTTAGGAGGCACTATAGGCTTATTGGGTGGTATAGGTGGTGGTAGACCTCTGGCACCGGCCGGTGGTACTGTAACAGGTGGCACGGCTATGGGTATAGGATGGAGCGATGGTGGAGCTTGATCGAGTGAGTGGCCTGCCGCTGCAGCAGCAGCTAGAGCTGAATATTTACCGCCTGGTGCTCTTTGTATGGTGGCGGTTGGTTGCATTTTGGCTGGCGAAGGTGATGGTGGTGCCACAACTACCGTGGCCGAACTTAAAACAACTATTGCGCCCGAACCTACCGCATTTACTGGCGCCACATTACTTACAGAGTTTTCATTATTCAAATTGTTAATAATATTGGTTGGAGCGGTACTAGCAGCGGTAACATTGGTAGACAAGCCTGCAGTCATTTGGGGTAAGGATGATATGGTCGCAGCCATTGCAACACCTGTTCGCACATTTTGTCCGGGGACAATGGAACGTGCTATACCCGTAGTAGGTCCTGAGACGGGTACACTGGATACCGTGGCTGTGGGTTGCACTATTTTCGCTATATTAACCATGGGAGTGACCGCACATCCATCTTCTGGAAGGTTTATATTATTTCATTGAAATATTTTTAAGCAAAATATAAACAACTACAACCAAGAATTAAAACGTTGACAGAATTTACTGGAAACAATTTTCGTGGGTAAAAAGCAAAGCAAATAAAAGATTTTCAATTTTTTACGGGAAATATACCAAAGATGCAAAAGTAATTTTAGGCGAGAAAAACAATCTTTATAAAAAGTGTTCGTGAAGATAAAGAAAATTTTTTTTATAAAATATCAAAATAAAGGGACATTTCACCGAAATTATAATTTACTAATTAAATAATAAACGTTTGAAAATTTCTTCGACATTTTCAGTTCGAAATAGAGATTTTTTCTCCTGCTCTAGTGTTTGTTGCTCATTAAGATGTCATAAGTTTATAAGGAAGAAATGATTTCATGCTTTTCTTCTGTTTGGGTATCGTTAAGCTTGATTTAAAATTTCTCTGTGTTCTCTATCTCTCATATATATATATATATTTTTTTTTTTTGGAGGGGGGGAGGGGGGTGTTCGAAAATCATAAATATCTCGTTGATGTCTTTTTAACTGCATTGCAGGAAAACTCATCTAAAGTTGAAATGAAGTCGAGATTCTTAATTCCTAATATAACCGTTTAATCACTATTTATATAAGTCATTGACTACCTATTATTTGTTTTTCAAAAATGATTGTCAAAACAATTTCAATGGCAATCTATGCCTCAGAAAATAATGATTTTCCAAATATACATTTTACTCGAATACGATATTTTTTACTACATTTCGAAAGTAGTAATGACGAATAGAACCCAAACATATTAACTCGCTTAAAAAAATTAACAGTCAGCAGATAGTTGTAAAAATCATGTTTCTAACGGGATGTTTTGCGCGATAAGTTTACAAAAAAAAAAAAAAAAGAAAAGAAAAAACAGCTTTAAGAAAAAGAGAGAACACTTTAATATAAATTTTTAAAAGTGCCCTTTTGCGGTGTGAGTGGATAAAAATATTTTCGAAATTGTCAAAATAATTTTGTCTTACAATTGTTTTTTTTTTTTCTCCTAAAAATGTCTCTGAAAGTATATATGTAAAAAATAATAATACTTTCAAAAGTCAGTCTACATTTTTTTTTTTTGGCAGTTAAAACAATTTTTCTCGCCTAAGCTGTTTCAAAAAATGTTTTAACAATTCACTGGCATAAACAATAACAAAAAAAAAACCAAGAAGTTACAACAATAACAACAATAAAGTTATTTAAAAGAAAAAAAAAACTATATAAATCGCAAAGTGCTAAAAAGAGATTTCTTAAGTGCTTTCAAACAAAATGATGCAGAACGTGTAATAGGAGTAGAACTTGAACAAAAAAAAAAAAAGAAAAAAAAAAGAAAACAAAGATTAAAACAAAATTCAATTTTCAAATTAATTAAGAAATGAAAAGAAGTGAAAAGAAAAATCACCTGGTTTGTTATTTAATTTTCAGTAAACTTTTTTTTGATTTTGAATTATTTGAAGTTGTTTGTTGCAAAATGTGACGAAGATAATTCACATCAGCAACAATAACGACAGAGGATAATATAGAGAAATATATGTAGGTGAAGAAAGCATAAATTCAGATTTTCGTTTAAATTTTAAAAACATTGTTTTCTGTACACACATTAGATCTTTTCAACAAAACATTTCTGCGAAAAATTAAGGAGTTTTTTTTTAGATAAATACTAAAATACGAAATTATAAAAAAGAATATGTGGCACAATAGTACAAAAATATTTAATAAAAAAAATAAACGTACCGGTATAAGCTCGAGATTTTGAGCCAGACAAATTAGCTGCGGCAGCAGCATTAGCAGCTACCAAAGCCGCATTTTGTTGCATCTGATGTTGTTGTTTTTTTAATGATTCATTTTCAGTACGCAAACTTATGACCTCTTCTTCTAAGTCTTTGACTCTAAACGAAAAAAAAAAAAAAGAATTTAATATTGAGTTCTTCATTTGAAAATGCTTGTCCAGCCCCCACCTTAATTCCTCTTTTATCAAATTAGCTTTTAAAGTTTTACGTTCTTGTTCAAAAGCGGCAGCTTGTTTCTCTAAATCCTCCTCCATACGTAAAGATTTCTTACTTTCTTCTTCTAAACCTTCGGCTATAGTATCTGAGCGCTGTTTCTCTTCGGCTAAAATTTGAGCCAAATCCTCAGAACGTTTACCTTGATTATTGAAATAATTAAAAAATATATTTTTAATAAATTTTTTTTTTTATATCTATCTTATTTACCTTCCTCTATATACTTCATCATGATTTTTTTACGCTCCGCTATTAAAAGCAACACTATTTGTTTTTGACGATTACGCTCATATTCTAAAGTTTCTTGTAATTTTTTTAAATCTTTTTCCAATTTCTTCACTTGAGCTTTTTCCTCTTCCAATTCTTGACGCAATTTAGTTCGTTCCATTTCTAGCCCATATGTTATGTCGTCACCTTGCGCTGTATCGTGCTCATGTTTACGCTTTTCCTCTTCTAATTCTTGTAACATACGTTGATTGTTCTCTAGCGATTCCGTTAATATATTAACCATACGCAAGTGAGTGGCTCTCTGTTTACTAACCATTTGATATTGTTGTTCCATTTGTTGTTCTATAATTTGTCTTACTTCCATTTCAGCTTGTGCTGCTTGCGTTGAGGATTCACGTGATATTAAATTGCCAGATAATGCAATTTTATCGCGAAATATTGCCGCGTAAGGATCATTAGGTTGAATTCGTTTTGAACGCAATTGAGTTATATATTGTTTCACTCGTTCATTGCGTAAAGCAGCTATAACCACATCGCGTGCTTGTAATTCACCCTCCAAATAGTATAACATTTTGACCAGCTCACTGTATGGTATTTCAGTGCGTCCAACCGACTTAAGAGGATTACCACTGCCTGGTTTAATGGTTTGAAATTCATTTGTAGCATTAGTGCTACCAGCTGCTAGATGGCCAGCAACAGCACCTACTATACCACCGTTATCTAGGGAGTGGTCGCCAACACTACCCACAAATCTAGCTGTGCCGCTGTTTTCCGATGCAAACGGATCATTGGCATTCTGTTCCATTTCGCGGAATAAATTTAACACTCTTTCTGGCTTTTTCTATTTTCTTCTTAAATTTAAATACGAAAAGAAGCTATCAAATTTTACATATGTATATTACTGAATGGAATCAGAGAAAATGACTCTTCTCTCCCCCACGCCGCTATGCACTTTTCCTTTTATTGTTATCGAATATATCGTATGCGTTTTTTAGTAAATATATTATTTATAATATATTTTTACTTGTCAAGCCATTTAAATACATATTTTTTATTCATTTAAAAACTAGAAAAGTTTTCTACTAATTTAGTAAGAAAAGTGCCAAAGAAGGATTTTCCTGAGAAGTCTTTCTCTTTGTTTTGTTCGAACTGTCAAAAGAAATTCGCTAAACGTTTGATAGAGCTGCCACGGCCAAATTTAAGTTTCACGGTTGGTTTAAATCTTAAAAAGCGCCTTCTCGATAATAGATAAAAGCAGCCTATATATGATGGCTGCTATATCTACTTTTCAATAAAATATGGAAGGAAGCATCATATAAATTTCAAAACTTTTTAAAACGTTTTAAAAAAACAATCAATACCACGTGTTCAGCTTTATGCATTCTTTTATTTTCTAAAAACAAATGGTTTAGCGGTATTGTATGCTAAAGAATTTCTGATTTTTTTCCCTATTAGTCTATAGGCATGTGGTATAAGTGAAGGTGTTCTGACATACACTCCATTACCTTGTGGTGTCCACGCTTGGAACTTACATTCCACGTCTACGGGTATGCGTAAGCCAACCCATCCAGCAGTTGATAACGTTACGTCCGAAGAGCAGGTCAATTCTTTATATTTCGGTTTTAGTATATAACCTTTTGCCTTTAAATATTGTTTAGATGGTCGTAAACCCGGCCATTTATTGAGTCTACTTTCATCACCAAACGGTAATTGCAAAAGTGGCGTATTTAAGTATTTCTTATACAGCGCCTCACTGTGTTGCGTTTCTCCTATAAGGATAGGCAGCTTGAAAGAGGCGAATACAAACACTTGCAGCCATTCGAAATCTTTACTATCGTTTTCCAAATAATCCAAACGGGCTAAGCCTCCCAAAAACAAAGTCAAACCTGGTTTCAAACGAACTGCGCGGGGTGTTATCATTTGATGTGGTTGGATTTGTTCCAGTTCCTTAGATGTTAGGAGGTTAGTGATTTGATCGGGATGCATTACGCCAGGAGTATCGTAAACCCACCTGCTCCCTTGATAGATTTTACTACTTTCATTTAGGGCGGCGATTGGCTTCGAACCAAGGTTCATGGAGAAAGCATCATTAGTTTCTTCATGAGCTTTATGAACAAAAGTACATCCAACTTGGCCTTTAGGCGTTATATCAGTTAAGGTGACAGTTTTTTTCGATTTTTCTTTTAACAATTTAGTTTTCTCAGCATTAATCACACGATCTGCCAGTAAACGTTTAAGCCTTTCATAAATTCTGATATCTGATGGTCGATATATAGGAAATTTTAACATTTGGAGTGTAGTGCCTGGCCAAGGACATGTGGTGGCTTTAGGTATTATCTCTGCATTTTCCGGACGACTATAATCAGAGTTGAGTAAGATGTTAAAAAGAGAACTTTTTCCAACATTCGTACAACCCATTAGGTAAACGTCACCGTCGTAGGACCAAATATTTTGCAATTTCGTTATAAGTTCCTCAATACCATAACCTGTTTTTGCCGAAATTAAACTAATGTGTTTTATATTTAAGCAATCGAAACCGGCATTAAGGACTTCCCTCTTTAAACATTCCTTAATGTGATCCAGATAACCGTTACAGTCGCGTGGTAAGAGATCAACTTTATTTCCTACGATAAAGACAGGTCGCTTAGGTCCCAACAATTGCTGCATACCTGGCCATATCGAACAAGGAAAATCCAACAGATCCACTATTATTACAGCTAAAGCAAATTCATTTTGAATACGTGATATTGTATTCACATAAAATTCAGGAGTAACTTCAATATCCAAAGCTATATTGTAGTTTTTAAGGAAATGACACCGCTGGCAAATAATTGATTTTAACTCAGTTTCACTCCGCCCTTTGAAAATCTCTGAAGCTAAAAAACCTTTGGAAAAACGCATCTATTAATAACACGATTCATGTAAAAATTTTTTATATCTACCTGGTTTGGTATGTTGGTGGCAATGAAGAATGGCACCACAGCCATTACAAGGCACATTTGAGGACGCTATAGTCATATCAGCGAGTCCCATGTTATTGCCTTCTACGTCTACGGAATCTGCTTGAGATCCTTGGTAATATTCATAATCCTCCATCCAACCTTTAGGTATAACACTTGGCTGCAAACTTTGCATTATTTCCTCCATTTGATGGTGGTGTTGTTTGAGCTTTCTCTTATTTATAAGTGATCTCTTCAATGCATAACTCATATTATCCGGATGCTGCTCCAAGTAGGAACTGTATAAAATGTGCTCATGATTCTTATATCTTTCCTGCCCTTGCAGCCAATCTTTAGTGCGGAAGCTAAGCGGACGATCTTCTTCTAATCTCGCACATAATAAACGTAATGACTGTTTAGAGTGTTTTTCATTTAATATTTTAATTATTTTGAAATTGATTAATTTTTTTAATGTCAACATTTCTTATTAAAAAAGTTAGTAAAAAACATATGTTTTCTATTTTGTGCTATAAGAATAAGAAGAAGCACGTTAATATTACGTGAAAAAATTCTACCCTAATTAGAATACCTTTTATGAAAAAACTTGGCAATCAGGTTTGTGAGAGAAACTGTTCATAAAGTTGGCGACTTTCATTTTGTTTTTCTCCTCCGAATCGTAAGAGCCGGAACCGAAACAATAGACGGAAGAATTTCCAAAAGAAAAATAGAATTCTGCTAATATATTCCAATAATAAAAAAAAAATAAAAAGTTAAAAATATTAGCACCAAGTTGTTAATCATTAAGATAAAAACGCGACGCAAGTTTGATAAATAAAAAATTTTGTCTGACACGAGAAAAGAAATTTCGAGTGAAAGAAAAAAGCAACAACAAAAAAAGTAGACAACGGGTGAAAAAGTACAGTGAAATTTATAAGAAGAAAAAAGAAGGAGAATAAATAGTATATGAGTGATAGTGCATTCGTCTGCAAAACCAAATCGTCTAAAACTACGAATTCAAGAAAGAAAAAAAAAGGTAAGTTTAGAAGGGATCTTGGAATTTAATAAAAAAATCTACCCGAGGAAATATATATGCAGTACATATTCATATGCATGAATATGTTAATTTACACCAACAACCAATTGCGAAAGAAATATAGCGTTGTTGCTGATGACGGCGATGTGTTTCTTATACCATTAAGCCTTTGTTGTTGTTTCTTAAGAGATTGACACTTAAGTGTATCTCATAATACACGGTTTTTATACATAAAAGAGAGTAAAAGAGTTGTATTTTTTCATGTGTGTATAATTTTTTTTCCTTCCATCATGTAAAGCAATGAAGTGCGGATAATTACAAAATTTTTTTTTATAAAAGCAACAAAGTAAAGTAAAATGAGAGTTTACGGTAAAGGTATATATTGTTTTTTTGAATATTTAAAAGAAAAAATTAAATTATTGAGATATATGGACTTGCACTCTCAACTCCACTCTCAATAATATTGAGTCCAAGGCGACCTAAAAACAATTTCTATACTATTATAATAAAGGTGGTTTTTCTAGAAATGTAAGTTGAATGATTGGTTAACGTTTTCGTATGGTTAACGAAATGCCAAACAAAACGGAAAGTTAAAGTCAGCATGTTAATATGTATATGTGTACAAATGTATGCGATATGTGTGTGTGTATGCATATACAAATAAACACTTCTTGCTAAAGACTAAAAAGATATATAAAAGATATAGATATTTAAGTGCATTACTATTTTTTAAAGGATTTTTTCTTTTCAAACCCACATAGGATTCCTCTTAGAAAGTTTATGTGTGTATGTATGTGTGTGAGAGAGCGCGTATGTTTATATTTCGCCATCAATAACTTTTAATCCGCCTTCATCTTTTTCTTTTATGTTATCTCTCTTTCCCCTGCATTTTCTTCTGATACATTTTCCGTCTGTATATATTTTCTTACTTTTATAAATCCCAACTTTCATTCTTTATGCGTTTTTTTTTTTTAAATCTTTAGTTTATTCTTTCTCACTCGCTAGTTTCATAGTTTCTCATCGTCGTCGAATATCCGCAGAATTTGAAAATGTGTTTATTGAAATTGTTTTTTTATCTCACCTTTTCTTGTTGCTCTCCCTATCTTCTAAAAATTTGTAGATTTAGTTTTAGAAGAAGTGAGTGTGCGTTGACTATGCAATGTTATTGTTGCTTCAGTTTTGCAAAGACAAAAAAAAAGATACACAATACAAAAAAATAAGAACCGCGCAGCGCTTATTTTGTAAGCTTAGAGTTAGTAAACTTTGTTGCGAAATAAAGTTCAAAATATATTTGAATGAATTCATGTGAAGGCAATAGTCGCCAAACGGTTGTTAGTGATTCTTTTTGGAAAATTTTTCTCTTTTACTTAAATAAAAATTTCGATTTTATTTAGAGTTTTCATTGTAACCGAAATTTTGATAGCCAAAGATATGATGGATTGAAAATTTTCCCCTCAACGCTATTAACATGAAAGACAAAAGATAATTAAAAAAATAGGAAATTATCGCTTATCAGTTGCGATGCAAAGTTAGACTCGGGATAATTGATGATGAATTTTGTGGAAAAATTATTTTATAAATTGAAAATTTAAAATCTAAAAATATTCTATTTGTGAAGAAAGTGTAAGAAACACTAACGAAAACCGAAGATTTTATTATTGTATAGTGGACTAGTGCATTAGTTTATTTATAATGAAATAGTTTACAATTCTCACTGCTAAGTTACTGAAAATAGTTGCAGAGGTCTTTACGATTTTTCTAACTAGCGCTTACTAATTTCTTTTTTTTTAATACTTTTTTAAATATTATCTCATTATCAAATTGTAGATGATATCTTCTAACAAACCGACCCAAAAGTCGAGCTTACTATTCTTGGTTAATAGAAATTTTTTTATAAGACCGAACCATTGTGGCACATCACGAATTTATCATAATTTCTTGAACCGCTTGGTCAGATTGGAAAAGTTTGGCAAACTCTGTCGCAGCGAATCTTTTTTTTTTTTTTTTTTTTTTTCCTCCGATTCAGAAAATATGATTTGCAATATTTGTCCTATACTTTGTCACATTAATTGATTTCTTCAATATATTTACAAAATTTTATTCTTTAACTGATTAGTGAAATTAGACAAAATTTGTCTATTGCTTGTGAAAGATAAAAAATTTCATTTCTGATAAGATTTTTAATAAAATATATATTTTCTAATGCTTTTTAATCAATAGAGTCATATGCATATAAAATTCGTTCTCAACGCCTTTATGAAAGTTCATCGATATCTAGGCATACATACCTACATACATACATACATACATACATATGAACTTATCATGGAGCTGTGCTCTCGTTATATGGATTTCAATTTCTTTTATTTTGTAATTTCTCATTCATATGCCTTCTTGCGCCCTCTAATATTCTGTGTTAGCCTTCTTTCTTTCCTTTTTCTGTACCGTTAAAAGTGACTGTGTTTGTTTATATATGTAAACGTTGTTTTTGTAACTCTTTCACTTGATAGAGAATTGCCACAAAAATGACAACATCCGTACATATATATAGACATGTATAATGAATATGACTTACAAAACCAAAGGCAGTGATGCTACCGTGTATATACACACAATTACAAACTTTAAAACTAACGAAATTGAAGCATAAATCTGTAGATGAATGTTTCTACATTTGTTTTTTTTTTTCTCTTTTTTTTTTTGCTGACAATGCAACGGCGCACAAACTTGATGCCTTCCTTATCAACCAGTATAACGAAAAATCACTAAAAACGCACGCACACATTGACGGAGAAACCATTTATACACCAGACGCTGTACTCTTAGACCGTTTTCACGGGTAATAGATGAAAAGATGGTATGTGAATCCTAATTCTGAGAATTTTACATAGAACTAACTAACGGAATAATAGCAGCACCACTAAATGTAAAAGCAACTAAAAATCCCTTAACAAAGAAATATACATACGAACGAACATTATAGACACGTTGTTTATCCGTGATAAATTAAAAAACGCATAATGCATACCACTGATGCGATGGCGATGGTAAGTGAAGGGCTGAATAGTTTTAGAAATTTCTGTTTCTATTGCCTTACCCGTCGTTTACGAAGCAATGATTGTGTTTGCATAAGCATTGGGAGAGGGCAACCCACAGTTAAACTAGCTATGGTCGGCTAGGCCTGGATAAACACATAATACTGTTAATGCAGTGATTTCCAATCTTTATGCTGCTATGTCTCCTCAAATAAAAAAAAAATGCTTGAATGGCTTCTTACCCAACTCTTTTTTTTCAATCGGTAATAAAAAGTTTACTACCAAAAATTTGAAGACCTCTTAGGTAATAGACGGCGCTTCCTTATAGAGACATCTAGCACAGTTTAGAAACCTCTGTGTTTGTAAGAAGATTGCTTATCGTTGTTAGGTAGCAGGCAATTTTGGTTTTCTTTTGCAGAAGAAAAATATTTTTGGAAAAAATAATTTTTTTTCAAACTTTTTTTTGATGATGTGTTGCGAAGCATTTATGCTTTTGTTAAGTTCAACTTCTTTATATTTTCATTAATTGTTGAAAGCAAAGTGAAAAAAAAATGAAATACAGAACTATCGATCAGTGTGAAAATAACTAATTACGAAAAAGGTGTAAAAGACGTGTACATCTTGAGAAGAGTCTTGGACACCAACCTAACCAATCGAACGTATAAAAATTACAAATAATTTTTTTAAGTATGGACCTGTCACTTGGCCTTTCCAACGATTGAAATAACTACTTACGAAAAAAGCGTAAAAGACGTGTACGCCTTAAGAAGAATCTTGGACACCAACCTAACCAATCGAACGTATAAAAATTACAAATTATTTTTTTAAGTATGAACCTGCCACTTGGCCTTTCCAACGATTGATTTTAACCGAAACAGGCTTTTTAGCATTCATAACGAATTTCAAAATGATATAATTTGCCCCGAAAGTCTTTTTTTATATGATTGTTGTTATTATATTGGATATTTGCTCCCCTATTCTGGCCAGCGAATTCTACAGGTAAAAGCGACAAAGTAATGGAAAATGCCAGTGTACATAAGGGTTCAATTAGGTAATTTTGATCTTCCTCTGCCTAAAACAACAATTTTCCATTATTAAATTATTCAATTTATACAGACGCTAATTGTCGAACATTCAAAACGGCATTTTCGACATTCATTACTTTTGTTGTTTGAATTGAAGAAATCTTTTGCCGAAACCCATCAAACTTATAGTGACGCTGTTCCATCATATCCAAAATGTCGCTGTTGGTTGCGGTTGGTGATTCAAAAATGGTGATGATGACACCAATGACAAAGAACGGCCTGGCCGGCCAAAAAAGGTCGAAGACAATGAATCGCAAGACTTATTGTTGACGAAAACCCAACTCAAATTATCAAAGAACTTTCGAACAGATTAGCAGTTAATGAATAAACTATTTTTGGAGGTTTACATGAGATTATAAAGTTCCCAAAGGGTGAAAAATGGCTACCACATTAATTGACTGAAAATGCATTTTGGACCGTTTCAATATCATAGTTTCATTTCCTGCCAGCTAAAAAAAAAGAAAAATTTTCTGCGGCTTATTGTGACTGGCGATGATAAGTGGATCTACTACGACAATTCCAAATGCAAAAAGTCATCATTTGGTCGAGGGGCCATTCATATTGACACCGAAGCGGAATATCCATGGCAATAAAGTTTTGCTGTGCATATGGTTGGATCAGAAAGATATAGTGTATATGGGACCTGCTAAAACCGTGTGAAACCGAACGATGTATTGTTGCAAAAAAGACCAGCATTAACGGCCAATAGACGCAAATTTACCCTCTTGCATGACAACGCTCGGTGACGTGTTACAAGAGTTTCTAAAAATACATTATTACAGCTCGAATGGAAAGTTCTGCCGAACCCATTGTATTTACCAGACATAGCAACTTCTGATTACCATTTGTTCAAGTCAACATGGTTTGGCTGGCACGCGGTTTCACAAAGTTGAAGAACTGCGAAAAAAGGTCGATTCATGGACAGCACTAAAAGATCATGAGTTCTTCCGACACGACATCGCCACGTTGCGAAAAATATGGAAAAAATGATGGAATATATTTTGATTAACTAATATATATTAATTAATAATTTTTTTTAAAATAATTTTCCTTAATAAATGACTTTTTTAAGCGACAAAAGAGACAAAATTCATGCAAAAATCGAATAACTTATTTAGATCAAAGAAATAAATTCTTGGATTAGAAGTAAAATTGAGCACCAACACCTAAAGTAATCGGCTCTATTTCGTTTCTTATTTTTTTTTGTTCCAGATTTTACTTCAATTTTGTTCCAACTAAACAGATTGCGAGCAATTTTATCTAATTTGATTGATGAGTATATTATCACAATTCTGATAGATATAGGAATTTTGATTTCTTTTCCTATTTAATCTTCACCATCTGCATCTCAGGAGATATTGTTAAATGAAAAATTTTTAATATACACTGATCGCTCGTGATTATCGCTTATCTCTGAAGACAGCAGGTTTGTCTAATTGCTCACTCCTATTCATTTTAAACAAAATATCAGTAGCCTGGTACATACAGGTCTCATATTTTAGCGCCTAGTCCACATGCAATTTTATATGTCAAAAATTAAAATGAAATAAAAATATAATACACGCTTGTGGAATGTACTCTTGGACTTGATGCGAAGCTTTCAATTTTTTCACTCTTCAAGTTCTAGAAAATCGCTTCGAAAATGTCTCGTTTAAATCCGAATTAAACGTTTTTATCTTCAATATCTACTTTTGGAATGGATACTCTCCCGAAAATTTATCTAAACGTACATTTGGACAAGCAAGAAATATGGTACGGAAAGGAGGAATCATATGGTCGATAGCTCTATTTCGCCATTAGCAAAATTTTTGCGATTTTTATGGACTAGCTCGACCTATGCTAGGTGATAGATTTTTTATCGCGGATAAACGATATTTCAAAATTCAATTTTTTTCTTTTGAAAATTTTAAAAAGTCAGATAAAGTATTCGCCTTTGTGCAGAAGGAACCGCTCTAGCACAGATTATCTAATCTAATTGTAAACATATTTAAGGGAGTGGACAAAACAAAAGTTCAAATTTTGTTTATGGATTTTGGGAGAATAATTATTTATGATCAATTAACCCAACAATAGACGACAGAGGGATTTTGTTAAATCAGTTAAAAATTTCAAGCCCATGACCGAGCATATATATATATGTAAATATGCATATTTTAAGATTTAATTTCATGATTTGAGTTTAGGATTTCTACATGAATTGAGAAGAGCTATTACGGAGTCTTTTTTTTCGGTATGGATAAGGCCAAGAGGGCGTAACTATCCGTGCAGCGATGAGCTCTTTTTACTATTAATTTTACCATTTTTGTGATTAATGAGTTCTTTTTGCATGATGACTGTTTCATTTTTGTGTTGATATTCGGTCGGCCTTCCTTCGTTGGAAAGGATTGAAAATATGGCGAAAACCTTTTTCTCTTAATGTTTGATTTCTATAAGGAATGAGAAATTTATTAATTGCATCAATTTAGCTTACTTCTGATGATGTAAACCGACGAATGAGATTTAACCGTGACACATTATCTCTTTATTAACGATTTTCAATATATTTTTTTCGTCCGGAGGGTATCCAAAATTCACCATAATCCAAAGATAACAGCTTTCTCTCATGTTTCTTCTTTTTTGCATTTCTTTTCATTTGCTTTCAATAATTTTTTTTTCCGCTATATTTATTTATTTTTTTAATTGGTGTGTGTAAGCGTTTTCGTGACTGCGAATTACACTATGAAAAAAAAAAAATTTTTTTTTTGTAGTTTTAACATTTAATGTGCAGAAATTGCCTTGAAAAGTGAAAGGTGTACTATTGTTGTTGTAGATTTAGTTACTTAGTTTTTTTTATCAGTTTCCTTTAATTCTTCTTCTTTTTTCTTTATTTGCTCTTTTGATATTATAAGATAGTTCAAGCAGCTTTTTAACCCACTGGTATATTTGTCACTAAATATTTCATTCATCCAACGTGTTAGATATCATCGAAGATATACATAAATATATACATATATATATATATATGTATATATAAAAAGTTGAAGTAAATAAAATCAATTCAGGTAAACAACGTAATGAAATGGAAATTAGGAAAGTTTTGCTTTTTACACAAACATAATATAATATATTATATAATATATATAATGTGATATATGAAAATATAATAATAATTATATATAATGTATAAAATAAGATCTTTTTTCAAAATTTCAAATTTCTAAGTTCCCTAATAGAATAGATGACTAAAAAATCTATTATTATTGAAATCAGTATTGGAAATAATGTTAGTTAAAATTAATAATACTTTTCAATATGAATTAAATGAATGACCACGAATATTTATTGGACTACATATATATCCACGCAATCAATCAATTATTAACTTACGATGGCCCCAACGTAATGAATCGGTAAATATAATAATATATGATTGCATTAATGCATCGTATTCTATAAAACCTTTTGTTGCTTTTGTTCATCTGTTTACATATTTGCCGTTAATATAAAAGACATTTGGCATTTTACACTAGTCAGCGTGTATCAGGAAAATTATAGAAAAAAAAATCTGTTAATTTATAATTATGATTTAAGTAAAAAAAAATACTATTCGGGTATTATGTCAGTAAAAGAGATTTTAATTACTTCAGTGTGACTTCAGTTGCTATAATTACAGTTATTTGTATACCATACAATGAAATTTGTTATGAAGTCCAAAAAATATATTATATAAAATTCTGTAAATCTTTCAAATAATTGGATCTACATTCTATCATGGTCAAAGCTCCTTTTTGTATCCTTTATGGACATAGGGAAATCTTCCAAATTTTACCACTTTGGTTGTAAAAGTATTGAAAGTATTTATCAGTTATTTAATAAAGAAAATATATTATTGAAAGAGACATCAAATCGCGAGTCAACTTATCTAAGTTCTTATATATAAAGTCTCAAAAATTGAGATTGTTTTGGTGCTATGGTGATGTCTAGGGATTGTGTCTGTAACTGAATACAATTTAGTCTTCTTCACATATAATTTAATACAATAGTTTAAAAATTGTGAAATCCTTAGTGTATATAGTCCATAGCTTACTAATTTTTGGAAAAATTTCTACGAAAAAGTTAAAGCGATCGCATTGGATTGGCTTATGCAGAATTAAAAAGAACAAGCAAGAAAGCTAAATTCGGCTGTACTGAATCATTTATATCTATCGCCTTTATCTTCAAAAATATGTCGAAAAAGTCAAATATCGATACTCTACAATATCCGGTAGGCGTGGCAATTTTTTCTCATTTTTATGGAATACACCAGGAATTTATATTGTGTAGTTTATGAGCAGTCAACGACACACGCCGAAAACAGAGATGTTTTCAGCTTACATTGCACTGTAGGCGTGTCCTTTGACCGATTTGGCCCATTTTCTGTACAAAAGTAATTTGCAATAACTCTCAATGCTTCTGCTACATTTGATTCACAGATCTTAATTGTTGCGAATTTGAAAATGGTTGCTGCCGACGTTCCACAAATAAGCAAACAGAGCTGGACAGACAAACGGACAACGCCTACTAGGTAAATTCTGAATTTGATACTGACCAAAAGATTATACTTTTTATAGGGTCTCTAAACCTTCTTTCTTGGTATAACAAAAGTTCTCACAAAACAAATTTAATTTCAATGCTGTATTATTTCGGGTGGACCTTGTCGATCCTTTCCATATCTGCACATACGCTACGAGATACCTAGCTCAGTATTTGTGATAATTCTTATAGATTTCTCTGCTATGGTTTAATGAGCAAAAAAGCAATTTTGTTTTGCTTTCGAAAATAAAGGTGTTCTTAATGTACACTATATGGTGGCCTATGACCTATTTGGCTCATTTTAAATACCAACGCGCGTGATAAAACTTCAATGTTTTAACCTAATTTCATTCAAATACCTTAACTTTTGCGACCGGGATAATGATTATCGCAAAGATTACACAGATAAGTGGGCAGATGGACGGACAGACGGATGGATACGTATAGTAGGTGGATCCCGAGTTTGATATTGATCAAGAATATATACACTTTATGGAGTTTCTGAAGCTTCTTTCATGATGTTACAAAACGGTTTAATTCCAATACTCCTTTATATCGGGTGGGTGGTCGATTCCTTCCATTTTTGTACCGATACTAGATTATAGCTAGTTCGAGGAATGTGAAAAGTTTCATAAATCTTTGTGCTACGGTTTTTGAGTAATAAGCAAAGAACCCAAATTTTTTTCCTCCTAAAAATAGTCTCAGTTTACGGTGTAGCGTGAGTGTGCCATTCGATCAATTTGGCCCATTTTCAATACCAACCTGCGTGCAAGAACTTGTATTGTTTCTGCTAAAGTTGGAGCCGATATCTTGATTTTTGCGACCGGGAGAATGTCTTCAACAGACATTACACGGATAGCCAGACGCACACGCTTAAGTCGACTCTAAATCTAATGATCGTCAAGAATATACATACTTTGTGAGATCTCCGAAGTTTTCTTTTGGGCGTTACAAACAAAATGACAAAATGAATGTACCCATAACCTTGGGTGCTGAGTATAAAAAAAAATTTTCATTGTGGCTCTTTTTCTTATATATCGGAAAACTCAATATAGCCTTAGATTCAGAAAATTATATATTTGTTGCTCCGTTTATCAGTGGAATCAAATAAAATATTAGGAAATGTGAGCGCAGATTGAAGTGGATTTATCTTTTCGTTAAATATAAGGGTTTTCGAGGCTTATACAGCTGTTGTTAAATCCGTGCGCAATTTTTGTGCTTTTTAATTCTTTATACTATTGGAAGCTGCAATAAAAGTTGCATGACTAAACAAAAAAAAAAAGAATGAACTTTCGTTGAAATTTTTCATTCCCGGCAGGATGTAAATTGAGTCTAGTTTTCGAAAAAAAAAAAATATAATTTTTTTTACTTAGGTTGGAAATTTTGCAAACTCGTCTTGTATTTACTCAAAATTCACGATTTTCATTCTATTGCACATGCACAGTATAATCATATATCAAAATTACGGCTTTTCGCAATCACAACGAAACTGATTGATGCATAACCAAAATTCGCGTTAAGGCGAAAGTCAATTATTTGTTTTATATTTTTTATATTTATATATTCCATTAATATGAACATATTTTTTTTTATTTTTATTATACTTGCAGCAGCAGCTATTTCCCACACAGACCTTGTCGTTCCTTTTTAGCGAGAAACAGTTGAACGCCCGAGTTGGGAGAAAAAACACGAAGTGTTAACCAAAGTAAAGCCAAAGATTATTAAAATAACGTACAGTTTGTTCTATAAAAAATAAAATAGAAAGAAGAAGAACCGGGACAACCAACGTATTTGAAACCCACCAACGTAATTTTTTCTGACTTGGATCAAACAACACGAAAAAGGATCTTTTTTTAGGTAACGTGAATTAAAAACAACGACAACCAGCAAAGTAACGTATCGTGACAACTCTACTTGATATATCAGCGTTGATTCTAATTGAAAGCAAGAAAAGTTTTTATAAAAAAAACATTTCAGCTTTCATTTAAAAAGGCGCTTTTAATAATTTGTTTTCGTCAACGAACGCCTAACCGTATCAATAAAACGGCTTTTTAATGATGTCGTCCGACCAACAGTTCTTTTTAAAATGGAACGATTTCCAAACAAATATGGTTACGTCATTTCGACATCTAAGGGATGAAAAAAGTTTTACAGACGTATGTAGAAAAAAGCAAAGGAAATTTATTATCATTGCAATTAATTTTGTTTTTTGTTTTTCTATTTATTTACTTTTAGGTAACTTTGGCCTGTGAAGGACAAACATGCAAAGCACACAAAATGGTACTATCTGCTTGTAGTCCGTACTTCAAAGCATTACTTGAGGTATTAATTGAAAATTGAGAATTGAAATCGAATATTTTGATATCCACAAGTCAAATAATTAGGTATCATACACCCACCAACTTGACTAATATATAGTTCTTTAATTATTTTTATGATAAAATCCCAAGAATTATATCTAGTTTTTTATGTACGGAAAAGCATGACTTTTCATGTCATGAAAAGTCTTCAAATGCAAACTGAAATGATCCAAATTTAATGAGATTAATTTCCTTTTCAAAGATATGACTATTCTTTACCTATTTTCGTCCATAAATGATAAGAGTTAGATTTTGTTGAAATCTAAAGACTAACTTTTCAAGGAAGACTTGTAATTAATGCGTGATTCGAAAAATAGATTTGTTAGAACCACTTTTATATTTAATACCAATTTACATTACAAAATATTAAAAACGGTTATATGAGTACTCAAATTTATAACACTGGTCCATCTTAAAAATAGTCCGATAGAATCCATTTTTAATGCAGCTCTCTTGGCATATACCAAACTTGGTTGAATTAATTCAAAAACTGCGACATGTAGATTAAACACTACGATGACAAGCATCAAATAGGCAGACAGACAGACATGCTTACTTAATGAGTTGATTGCTATAATAATAAATCTCAAGTCCTTCTAGGTATTACATATATCCGCCATAACCAAATGCGTCCTTTACAAAAAGCGGTGCAGGTTTTAATTATTTTAAATTAAGTCGAGTATAATTAGAGAAGAAAATTCAGTATATATATATATATATATATATATATATATATATATATATCCAGTATAATCAAATACACTTAGGAATCGATTGCATTGAATTTCAATTTTTGTTTTTTTAGGAAAATCCCTCTAAACATCCGATTATTATACTCAAAGATGTGTCCTACATACATTTGCAAGCCATCCTAGAGTTTATGTATGCCGGCGAAGTGAACGTATCGCAAGAACAATTGCCTGCTTTCCTTAAAACAGCGGATCGTCTTAAAGTGAAAGGTCTTGCAGAAACACCCAGTTCTATAAAACGAGAAGGTTGATACTATTAAATCATTCTCATTTGTCGTATACAAATAATAATAATAAAAAAAAAAAAAAAAGGAAAACAGAAAAACAAAAAATCCATCACCATTAACGTCATTGTCGTCATCTAAGCTGATTTAACAACAATAAAAACAAAAGCAAACATTTCGCAAACAGCTCCCATAATTTTACATAATTTGTGCATAAACATTTTATACACTAATAAAAACACTCGCAATTAAACCAGAGATTTATAAGAGAAAACTCTATATCTATAAAAATTAATCATTAACTGTTCTTCTATTCTTTTACTTTCACTCTGGATAGAGATATGACAACAATAGCAACAAATAATTACGCAATTTCAAAGAAACTTCATAAGAAATTTATTAGAAATAGTAAAAACTGTTGTATATACAAATACATTTACAAGGCGAGAAAAGAAGAAAAACGAATTGAAATTTTGTTAAAGAGAAAAGAAAAAAGAAAAGGAGCTGAAAATCTACCCCCAAAAACTGTAAACGTGTAAACGTTATTACAAAAGAACTAAACTCTGATATATATGCAGTTATTTGTGATTAGTTTAGTTCTCCGGTAACAGCAGCCATAACAAGCCCTACACACATCAATAACAAAATAATAACAGCTTAACAAGGAATATCTTTCTTTCTCATTCATACTCATTGAGTAGTACATAGACACTATTTTTATATTTGTTTTTTTCAATTTTCGTTTTACATAATAATAATTTTTTTCCTTTTCTGCATATTCAATATAAATACACATATACAAATGCATTCTAACATTTAAACTACAAATGAGTTGACTTAGTTTTACATGCATTGCATCATTCTGTTATTTATATAATTAGAATAAAGGATATTCTATATAAATCGTTCCCATAGAATATAATATGATGATCAGATAACAAATATCATAAATACACGTATATACGAGCTCTTATTAATTTCTGACAAAATTGTAACATTTAATTGTATTTAAAATTTATTTTTCTTGCTTTACCTCTTACCTTTGAATTTTTAACTGTTTTATTATTATTGTTTCTTTTTTTTTTTTCTTCCCGCAAATAATTCACAACTGAGAATGGATAAGATACTTGAATATTATCTTATAATTATATTATTAATAAATAAATGAAAGCATATAATTCTTAATTTTAATTATATATATATATACATACATATAAACAGAAAATTTAAAAAAATTATATATGTGAAAATAAATAAAAATTCTTAGTTTTAAAAGATGAAATATAAAGGAAAAATAAAAAGCAAAGGAGAAATAAACTAGAAATTATCTGAAGAATTTGTGTGATTTGCATAAATTTCACTATTTTACTAAAGGTTACAAAAAATATTGCATTTAAAAACGATTAAACCAATCTTGTGTTTGCGTGTGTATTGATCGGTCCTCTAATAGATCTTCGAATGTCAAATGAAAATTGTTTTTGAAACTATTGAAGCGCATGAAACGTTAATTCCGTATGTTCAAGGAAGGTTTAGATTTAGGAAATGTGATGGTTACTTCGTAAATTCATCCTTTGATTCCTCCTTTTTGTTACAAGACAAGCATGGCCGTAAGAAAACATAAGTACGAATTTAAGATGCATAATTGTAAGACAACATAAATTTGAATTTAAAAGGGAACATAGCTAAATTTGGCATGCACCGAAGTTTTTATGCATATTAATGTTTTTTTGCTATAACTAAGAGCGTTCATTATCTCTTGATAAACGACAAGAATAACATAATTGCAAAATATCTTAAATGAAATTATATTAATAAATCTTATAACATGCAATATTTCGCATCATATTTTAATATAATTTGACAGCACTTTGCAGGTAATAATGCAGACTGAAAACGTCCCACCGGCATTATCGTATATTTATACGATTTCTCAAACATTTTTTGAGAACGTTCGGGCCGATTTCACTGATTCTTCTGAATCAACTTTTGAAGACGGTTATGGTTATATATATATATGGATATGGTTTTTGCCTGCCAAGAACTAACGAGTTCTATATGACGATTTAGATTTATATCACAATGTCGTTGGTTGTGATATAACAAATAAATAATTTTTGTTCGATTTGAGATTGGGATTCGCTATTACCCATTTCGTTTTGCAGCTAGAAATTTTGTCAAGCAAATGCTTGCTTCCCACATAACTTGTAAATACATTTAAAAAGTTCTTTATCGATGTGCATTATAAGTATTTAGTTTCAGATTACTGAGGCATTCCCAAGCTCGATTGACTAAGAATGTGTACGCTAAAAAGAACAAGCTCTATTTTCTTTATTTTTTACAAAATTAAGATTTTTAAGAGCTGAAAAAGCAACTATGCTGATAAATGCTAAAATAGGCAAAAAATCGAACGATACAATTGGAAGCAAAGAACTCTAATTCAAATTGATGATCATAACAACGAAGTCTATATTATATAATGTGCAATTTCAAATGACATCATTCAGTCGGTTTTTAAATTGTGCTAAATAATGTTAAGCTATAGGCACAGATTGCTGTCATGTATATAACGTGAGTTTAACCTAATACGCCTAAGCACAGAACTAATTTCCAGCGAACCAAAGAGGGGGGACAGACTCTATCGAAAGGGACTCCGCAAACTGTCCAGGTTCTAGGTTCAACTAGGTATAGTCCAGAGTCTCCCTGAGTATGTCAGAGAATGTGCCCATCCAGCTGCTTCCACAGCCATTGCGTTATTCCCCGAGAGGCCGTACCCACGTTCACCAAACAAGCTTTTTCCAAGCAGTGTATTGAGCAAGTAATATTTAGATGGAGCAATTCTTTAGGCAACCTGATCCCCCAGATTTACTTAGACCTTTGGATATGCAGATCCATCTTTCAGACTGAACTGAATGATCAAGGACATCCTCAAGTTACGTCTGAAACACATATGTTTATATTGAATTTAAATATACATCTTCGTTCATAGCCGTCAGTTAAGAACACGCGTGCAACATTCAAACATCCTTAATCGATTATGCAAAGTCAAAAACAAACAGAATGTACCAAGAGACTAGGATCTAATGAAATTTAAATAATTAGCAATCCAAGACCTACTTTACCATTTTAACGAGATTTATTAGTGTCACATCAAGATTATATTCAATCCACCACTTATCATGTTTTCAACGTTTAAATTACTTTTCGATACATATTTATTTATTGTATAGCACCCTCCTTGTTTAAGTCCAAACCTCCAAACATTTAAAAAAAAAAGTAAAAGCATTTTTCATTTATTTACGATATTACGATATAATTTTTATTAAGCGCTCAGTGTTGCATAAATGTTGAAAAACTTCATGCTTCTTCTTGCTACTTTTTTCTATATTTGCTTTATTGTCCACAAACAAACGTAAGGAACATTAATAAAGATAAACATAGAGATGAACTTTAAGTAATAAAATAATACATAATATGAACTAACAATAAAACATGTAAACATCTTAAAAGGGAAAGCATGCGCATTAAATAAATCAAAAGTAAGGAATAGTAAAAACTTCAAACAAAAAGCATCTGCTGTCTTGAAAGAATGAAATAACTTCAGTGTAAGAGGTTGCAAAAAAATATTAAATAAAAGGTGATTAGTGATTCAAGTGAAAATGACAAATCGCTATTATGTGGATAGGGAAAATTATGGGCCAGAATTCGGTAAGTTTTTTTTTTTTTTTGAAAAAGTTAGATTAGATTGAGAAATGTATTTCAATTTTAGATGATCGTTTAATAAAATTGGTACGAGCCCATCCAGCCATATATGATATACATCATCCACATTACCGCAGAAATCCTGTGCGTATACAAATATGGAGTAAAATCGGCAAAGAATTGGGAGCTCCTTGTAAGTATACAAGTGCATATGAAGTATTATCAATAAGGGTGGTTTTTCAATTACTTCGCACGTTTCAGCACGTTTCTTGCAGACAAAATGGAAAAATATACGCTATAATTATTTACAAGAATTGAAGAGCCTAGAAACAGGACAACATAATGCCAACATACGCAAAAGAAGATTTACAGAGGATTTATCATTTTTAAAGCAAGCTGCTCTGGGTTATATGCCAAAGCGAGAAAAGAGTATTAGCGGTCAAAAAACCAACTACAGTAGTTCGTAAGTAGTGACAAAGTTCTTCTTACAGACCGCTTCTTAAATTCCGGCTTATTTATAGAGATGCGGACAGTAATAGTCATATATTTCCCGATAATTCGGTGGGAGCTCATTCTAACTTTGAGGTAATAGAGATTGAACATAGCGATGAAGAAGGCGAAGACTTTTCAGACACCAACCATTTTCTGGCACCAGTGAATGGTAATTCTACTAGCCCAGAAGATGCTTACGAAACGCCTGATCAACCAGAAGCAACGACAACGATAGAAACCAAAATTGACGTGAAATCATTGAGAGCAGAAACCCCAGCTCAAATGGCGACTCAAGCATCACCAGATGAAGAAAGGAAGATAAAGAGCACAACTTCACCTAGCCATTCCGACGCTTCGAATCGTTCCTCCCCATTACTAACACCCATTACGAATGCATACAATAGTGAGTCGGAATTAAATGAAAAGATGGCTATTAGACATATAAATGGATTAGAACATTCAGACCGAGAAGTAAACGGTACTGCCACTAATAATTTAACACATGAAGTGACCATAGAACCTTTACTAAAAAGAATGCGTCCTAACGCTATACCGCCTGAAGAGATAATGTCAAACGTAGCCAAACGCAAAGCTATACAAATCCCTAATTTGCCTGCTCTTACACCCATTAATGATCCAATTGAATTGTATTGTTTATCATTAGTGGATTCTCTGCGCGCTATGCCTCGCTCAGAAAGAGAACGTGTTAAATACGAATTCGCAAAAATACTTAAAGATGCGACCTACAAAGACAATTCATAGAATTTGTAAAAAGACCCGCTCTATCATTAGCAATCATCATATTCGTATAGTCATTATAGTTTTCTTTAGAGTAAATAGTAAGTAATTAGCTTTCAGCCATTTTTTTATAAGTATTATTAAAGAGAAACATTTAATTTACAATTAAAAGCAAACTGTAAATGTAAGATTAATCTTCAATATGGCTGTCCAACATGCCCAGGTGTGTAATTATAGCATTAACTTTTAAATTTTCGTTTAGCATATCAACTCTTTTTAGTGTTGGACATATTCTTCACAGTTAAAGGTTGGACAGCCAAGTGTTCGATTAAATTTGTCTTTTCGGAATTATTTTCACTACAAATAATAAATTGATTTAAATAACAAAACGAAATTCTTATTAGTGCACTAATTTACAATCTACCTAAAGGATAATAGGTAAATATCATTTTTATTCCAACCAAATGAGAAAAATAACAATTTAAACAAATTGAATACTTTTATAACGATTTATAAATAACTATTAACGGAAAGGCCTCATCATTTTAATCTATGCCAATAAGAATGCTGTGGTATTTGTCTGCGTCTTTTTTGTATTCTCTACTTATGTAATATATACATGGAAGTAATATTTTAGATATCATATCAATGATGAAATTAGAAGCTTTCCACCAAGGCTGGAGTACCATGGATTAGAAGATAAATTGTATTTAAACGGACAACACCCTTACTTCTGAGCTTTAAATCCATATGATCGAATTTTTAGTAATCGCTATAGTGGTTATTGTCATTTATTACCTTTACTCAAACGCGGTATTTAAAATTTACAATAGAATACAGTTTTATTTCGAATACATTTATAATTTGACAAAATTTACATTTACACTTGGACCAAATTTTTTTCAATACAAATAAAACTTTGATTATTTAAAGGCCACCACATGAGTAAATATGAAAAATTGTATCGTTTTTAATAATCATGTAAAGTTGTCTTTGAATCAATTTGTACTTAAAAAAAATAGATAATCCTTATAGTATTATCAAATCTCACAATGAATTTTCTTCTTGTATACGCTGTTTATATGAACTCACACGATAGCAAAAACTAAAGTAAAAATATTATCTGTTGCAGGCGGGCTCGTAAGCAAAGGAAAATCACTTTTATTGCTTTGTGGAATAACATAGGCGTTCTAATTAGTTTCAACACTTACATCTCCATTTGAGGAAAACTAGTTACTTTCAGATATATTAGTATTAATTTGTCGACTCATGATTTGCCCATGATCGCACCTTTATTAAACAAAAAATTGTTGTTTACTATCCATAGCAAGCATTGAATTCTTGTATAAATATTTTATAAGGTCACCTGAAACTTGGGCGTAGAAACGAGTTCGATGGACTATCTAAGAAAAGTTGCCTATAAACGTGAAGAGAAGGTGGCGGCCAAAGATTATATTTACTTTTAGCTTAGTGGGTCCCACAAAAGATTATTTCTACTTTTAACTTGTTTGGTTGGAATCAAAAACACTATTTCTACTTTTAATCGCACTGATATTCAAGGGTTTAAATCTCTTGTTTAATAAACACGTATTAAAACGCTGTAGTCGGGCAAGGCCGATATGTAAGTGCTAGTCCTACTCTTAATTCAAGTTAAGAATTTAATCTGAACTAAGAATTTTGTAAAATTATGAAAAAAAAAAAAGAAAATTCAAATATAATTTCTGTAAAACCTTTATACGTGAAGCAGGATTTTTCTTTTTTTTTCAAATAAGGCATTGTTGTGTAGCAATTAACGGTGAATGGGCTTGGCTAAATCGATTCAGATTCTCATATCTTCAACTTTAGACACCTTATAATTTTTTTATATGTATTTCTGATTGCCTTAAACAAAATGACAATCCTAGCATACCTTTATCTTATAGTAGAGATTGAATGAATAGAAAAAGAAAATCCTAATCTTTCTTCACATGGCTATTTATCATATATAAGTAAGCTTTTGCGTAATAAAATTTCATAATTTTCAACTTTGTTCACTTTCACATTACTTAGGTCGTTCCACGATTCGTTACGTTAGGTTCGTAACGTTAGGTTCGTAATTTTTAAGATCATTGCCCTTTACCTTTTAAATAAAATAATACCTTTGAAATTAAATAATAAATAAGTTTTACATTTTTGTCTTTCTTCTACCAATATATTGTTTAGTTAAATTTGATATATATTTATTTTCTTTCTTTGATATTCTTTCGAAATTAAAATAAAAAACAGTCTTAATTTTTCACTTATTATAATACACTACAATTATATCCTTCTCCCCGTTTTTGATTTTACATTTCAAAAGAAAAAAGAAATAATAAACACATTATCAGTTTAGTTATGTACAAATAATTACAAATTGTTTTTTGCTTATAAATAATACCCAAAAGAAATATTTGTTCCACTTTTTATTCCATTGTTCATTAAATTGATTATCATCTATAGTATATAGTTAATAATAGTATACAAAAAAATTGTTTGCTTTTTAATCAAATTATTCATGAAAACAAAGTTTCCGTTTTAAAAGAAATCAGAAACTTGAAAAAATTATTGTTAATGTCTTGATAAAAAAAATGAATTCCAGAATTGCGTTGACTACAAACTAATTTTTTTTTTTTTTTGTGTTTTTCAGTTATCACTTTTTGTTTTAGTATAAATATAAAACTTACAAACTAGACAATATGTTTTCTTTTGTTTTTATGAATAAATATAAAAGCTTTCTTACAGAATCATGCAGAAAAGAATTATATTTACTTTTTTCTATTATTCGCATGTATATGAGAATTACAATAAATTAAAACATTACACACATATATGATGGTGTTATGATGTTATGTTGAAAATTGAAAATTTTAGCCGCAATTCTTCATCATATTTGAGATTTATTCACGATGTGGTGTATTCAATACGGAACTTGGTTGATCTTCGTCGTCTTCGATTTGACGATACGGCGTACCGAGCACATCAGCATCAGCTGAGGAAAGAAAGATAATGTTTTTCGTTTTTGCTTTTTTTTTTCTACTGTAGAAAAGATAATTTTTTTTTTTGTTTTTTTGGAAGTGAAAAAGTCCTATGAGTGAATTTGCTCTAGCGACCTTTTTTAGCTGAAATCAATTTAAATTGTACAGTAAGATAAATAAACACTAAATAAGTATAGAGAGCTCCATTCCCTCCACCCAAAAAATATTTAAAAAAAGAAGACAATTATATTTTCCTATTGGATACTCACCGCTTCAAGCAATACAAGCCCATATAAAAGCCTCAATTCATTTTTTTTTAATTGCACGTTAATTCTATTAATTTGCTTTTAAATATCATGTCAATGCTTCGTTTAAAGTCCAAGTTCACAACAATACATTTAGAAATTTTCAATATTTCAGCAACTAGATGTGTTTGTAGAACCCATATCCATACTTGATATATCGACATCAACTTTTTAGTACAATTCTTATGCCCGTGAATGTTTACTAATTGCGTCTTAAAATTTTGCGATGCTCGAAAATATGGTATGTATGTCTGATTGTTAGGAAAGAATGCTGAAGCTAATGTAGTAGTAGTAGTGATTACGAGCAATGAATAATCGGACCAGAATTTAGCTGTATGTGACATGACTTTTTCAACAAACACAACCGAAACAGTTTAATGAAGAATATAATGTTACGATGGACACAACACACTTGTTACGAAAGGACACAACACCAAAGTATGTAATATAATTAGCTTTCGGATGTAGGTATGAAATATTAATAATCGATTCAGAACCTGGTAACCACTTCTCTGTGTACAGTTACTCAAATTATGATGTAATTCTGAAGCAAACTTCAACAACCCAGTAATTGTAACTTTTGCATGGAATCAAAAAAAAAAACTGTGGTATATTCTGAGTCGATTATAATTACAACTTGATCAAGAGAGACAGGTCACATGTCACTTTGAAGGGGTAGAAACCACTGTAACAATTTAAATAATGACATTTTCCATACTTTTCTTGGGATGAAAAAAAAAATTATATTCGAAAAGTTATAAAAAAACATATTTTTGAAATTTTCCATGTTTTATACGATACAACAATTTTCTAAGCTTTATACGTGGAATGGATACAATACAATGGTAGGTAGCTCTTTAAAAATAATTAATTCTACAGAGCTAAAAATCATATTAAAATAATCCTGTTCAAAAGATTAGTTCATTGATAGAAACTTGAAGTTTTCCTATTAAATAAACGAAAAATAGAGAAGCTGTGGTTCAAATTTGTAAAAACAAAAAGTAAGTTTAATTTGCATGTCTATGACTATAATGATATGGACCCATAGACGTAGAAGAAATTTGCAAGTTTGTAAAAATAAATAATAAGTTTAATTCACCTGTCTATGGCTACACAATAATAGAGTATTTTTGAGAATATTGATTTTTGTGTGATTAGCGGGTATTTGAATGAAAAAATTAATTTTTCCACAAAAAAAAAAAATGCTATCTTTTATTAATAAAAATATGTTCAAATTATTTTTTTATAAATTCCTTACGTATCGTCATAGAGAACATTTTTTTTCTTAAAAATTTTGAATGACCCATTCTGAAAAATCTTCTTTCGAAAAGGGCGCCTTTGAAAATCTTATTCATGTACTATAGACATGCTTTCCATGTCTTTTCAAAATTAAAATAGTCTATCTTAATTTCTTTTGTGGGAAATTTTATATTAGTGCCTCACATATTTGAAATATATCTATCAAAGGCAATCGTGCGTTTTACATTTGAAATACGAAAATGCGAAAAGTCTGTGAAAACGGCAAGAATTTATTAATAATTATAATTAATAACAAAACGCTTCATCCTATACTTTCAATTTCGGTTGGAAACATTTTTAAATGAATTTTTGTATTGAATACGGTTGGACATTGAGCTGCATTTTATTTGACAAAAATAGTTTTTTCGAAACGAAAAACTTTATTCTGTACTTTTAATTTTTAGCAGAAACACTGACAAACTCCCGAACCCGCTTTCAATCTCCTAACCATACTGATGCATTTTTGTTCGAAAATGCTTTGAATTTTGTAAAGAATAAGGTTCGATACTGGGCTACAAATTACTAATAACATTTCATTTGTCAAAGATAGTTTTTTCGTAATGTTTGTGGAAAATTTCGAATGAATGAATTTTTTTCCACATATTCCTCCCCTCTAGAATAGAAAGTATCTTTTGAACCAACAAATATTAATTTTCTGAAAATTTACAGTGGCTTTACCCCTTAAAGTAAATTATTCTACATCCACCAATAGGTTACGTTAAGACGATAAGCCTTCAAAAAATAATAATTATTATATGATACGTTTAACGATACAAAAGGAAGATTATAAAGTTCTTGGAAGATTGAAAGATATAGAAACAATACAAAATCTCCATGATAAATGTGACATTTAAAGCGCACCCCTTTATGTATAGTTTTCAACAATGGAGGGCATAAATTTCCAATGATATTGATATACGAATTTTTTTTAGTAGAAATCTAAGGAAGCTTCACTTTTTAATATGTCATATAAAAATATATTATATATATTTAATATATAATATAATTTAATTTGTATGACGCGATTTCAACGGAGAGATATGCCACTATTTCCCTTAATCAAAGAATTATATATTGACAAACTATACGATATTCCGCCGCTAGTGGTGGAAATAAAAATATGTAAAATGAGAGTCGCGTTGTTTTATTACAATGCATTCAAAACAAAAAAGAGCACAAAAAGCCACGTTAGTGTTTATGTAAAACGTAAACATAAAGAAATATAAATAAAAAAAGCAACGAATTGTTTTTCTTTAAATTTTTTTAGTTATGCGTTTTTGCGTTTAAAGTGAATGATCAGACTTCGAAAGATACTAGGAGAAAACGGCCTTTAGTTACATATATATAAACAGATATTCATGCATATTACAAAAACATTCATACTAATGAGAAAAGAAGCTTTTTTCTTCGCTAAGCTAGACAAAATTTTCAAATAATCTCTTATACCAGAAGTTATAAAGTAAAGAATGCATAGATTGTATAGGCTGTGTAGATTACTTCCACCATATGTTTGTTTTAGGACAGAATATTTTAGTTTTCATTTCGTGCTACATTAAACATTAAAAGCATTTATTTTAAAATATATTTCATTAAATACACGTATTTTTTTTCTTACCATCCAAATCATTTTGATCATTAATAATATCAGATAAATCATACATAGGATGACAAGCCATTAATTCAGAACCTATATGTATAAGAAAAATTTTAAAAATAATTTTATTAATATTAATTATAGAATAATAATTATAGAATAAAAATTTTACCTTTTTTTTCAACATTACTATTATCGCCAGAAAAAGCTAGACCGTAAGTGCCCAAAATTTCCGAATCATTAAAAAGCTAAAAAAATAAATTTGAACATAAAAAATATAATTAAAAGAAATAAATTAGTAAATCTAGATGAGTGAGATAAACGAATCTAAGATTTGGAAAATATAATCGAACAACAATATTAAAAGACAAAACTACCAATGAATTATTATTTAAGAAGAAAGAATGACATAAATTAATTAATTAAGATAAGGAGGGTAAGTACACACGTAAACAAAATGTCTTCCCCCCTCCCTTACAATTCATTGTTAATTTTGTCGAAGTAGACAGAGAGAAAGAAGGCGCTGACCTTATTCAAGTTATCGCCATCCAATGCTCCTGGTGTCAATAAAATACGATTGATATGCTCAATAGTATTATTAATATTTGATTTATTGTTGAATCCCATCGGGTTTAGATCATCATTTGAGGTCACGGTTTCATTTAAAAGTTTCTTTTTATTTCAAGTTGAATTAATTTATATATACATTTATATATACATTATTATATATATGTATATAATTTTTTTTTATAACGAAAGTACGTTTCATTTTATAAAACAAAAATTATTTGCCAAATGAATGTGTTTCAATTAGGTCGAAATTTTGTTTGTTTACGTTTAAGTTTAAGTTTTTAAGTTATCGAGATCATGTTGTTTAATTGAGTTTCGAGTATTCAGAGGCAAACATAGTTGAATACAGTCCGCAGTTTTGGTCCATCGTAATAATTTTGAACATATTTTTTTAAATAAAGGAATAAACATAAAATAGTTAGAGAAACAACAAAAAATCTTTCACTAAAATGTTTTTAAACGAAAAACACAGACAATACAAAATCTAACGTATAAATCAATCAAGTAAACACTTAGTAGATTTGTCTCTGTTAATTCATGACCCAATCTCAGAAAAAAAAAAAAAAAAGTTTCCATTTTTTATTTTTTTCTAAAAGTCTATAAAGAGAAAAGTGCTAATGAAGAAAAAAAAAATCCTGCGAAAAAAATTAGTCTGCCTCAGAAAAAAGTCCATAATAAATTGAAAGTTTTTCAAGCTTAAAATTCCATTAATGATATCACCGTTTCTCTTATACGATTGAAGAGTAAATTTTTATCTACATTTTCAAAAATAATCAACATTTTTCCAAATTGTCAATATCGTTAAAGACGAACTCATTAAGGAATTGAATAATTTTGAATTGATTTTGATCTAAACGTTCCTTGTTAACACCATTGATTTGCACAATTGCATCAATTTGATGTCCATCAACATCAATATTATTAACTACTATTTCATCCTGATCCTCATCATCATGTTGTTCATTAATAATTGATGCACTTACACCTAAAAGTGTGCTATGATCCAATGAGTAAACATCACTTCGTAATAGATCCTTTAGTGTATCCAATTCGTCTTGTACGTTATCCAAATGACCACTGACGTCATTGCTGTTTAAGAAAGCAATAAAAAAATTATATATTAACTGAATACTGGAAACGCAACCAAGATCATTCTTAGTTACTACTAACGCAGTACTCAACCGCATTGAATCCTCGTTGTTGCCTTTATTATTTGTGTATTTTGTAACTGCCATTGCAATGTCATTGCTAGTCCCACCAGCAGCAGCACCCGCTCCCTTTGAAGTCGATGGTAATACCACTGAATGTTGATTGTTGCTATCGGAATCATCAGTGTTAGCAGCGATTGCTGCCGCGGATGTAGAGGCGCCATTATTATTATTGACTCTGTTTATATCAATGCCATTACTAATGGAAATTGTTGAATTATCACCCAAATGTGAAGAAAATTTGTCGTTGCTTAAAGGAGTGCAGCCACGTTGTTTTTGCTGTCGTGCTAATTTTAAACTATCGCCGCTAAAAGTGCTATTATCACTCGGAGAGGAGATAATCGAAGAATCCTATAAAATGCATTAAAATGCAATTCTTAATTAATTCCGACAACTTTTGTTAATTATGGCTTTTAGTGTATCCTTGTAACAACCTATGCAAAGAAGACTTTCAATGTTGTACTTTTTTTGTACAATATCTTATACATCTTATACATTTAAATGGACGAATAAATACATATGTATTTCTTCCATGTGTACTTGAAAAGAGTGCTGTCTGGTAAAGGCCGCCTCATATTAAAATCAAATAACGATTATTTTAATAGTTACATACGCAGCATTACGTACCTGACAAAAATCTTCAAGTACTGAACCTATTTGCTCCGAACAGTTCCTATAAAGAAACTGGAATTAGTCTTCGTGACTTAGAAGGGTTTATGTTGACTTAAAAACTTGACTTCTTTCAAACATCCGCAATTCTGACAATTTTATCCCCTAAAGAGTTACGAAAACACAACTATTCTAAGTGATAATATGTAATGACTTTCTTATAATTCCCATTAGCAGCGTAAAAGCTGAAAAACAACTACCCTCTCCACCCACTATCTTTCCTAATAAAATAAGAAATCTTTCGAAAGTGGAATGAAAAATGAATAATTTTTTCTAAATTTACCTCAAATATATCGGCTGGTATATCGTTTACGATAAAATTATTCGGGTTATATAAATCACCGCTATTTGTAGAGACAGCTGCTTTTGTAGACGAAGTATGTGGAGAAGTACTTCCGAAAATATCGGCGGTCAAATTTACTAAGGATTGACGTGAATCTTCACTAAAATTAGGTGAAATTAAATTAGAATCTGGTGTAAGACCGCGATTTTCTGGATAAACATTCAAGAATATCATGGGATCGATATCTTGTTCCGATTTTACTTGAATGGGCTGGAACTTTGGTAGATTAATACTTGTAGAATTTTCATTTTCACTACCTTTACTACTAGTGAGACGCGGTTTTTTAAGTTCAGAGCGGCCAACTAGTAAAGGAGACGAACTAGTTGACGAAGTTGAAACTCTTTGACGTCGTTGACGATTTTTTTGTTTAAGCAATTGCGTACGTGCCATCTCTTCGCGCACCATTGGTGTAGTTAAAACATTTTCATCATTATAATTAGCTGGTAATGCCGGAGTTGAATCTTGCGGCTGTGCATCTGGTACCTCGGTAACGTGATAAAAAATTTTCAAACCATCTGGTCCCACAGCTTGTACGAGTGCTTCATGACTGCTTTTACCGGAATTAGCACTATTGTCATTATTATTATTATTATTATTAGCATTATTATTTCCAAAACCCATCGAATCTTCGGTACTTTGATTTGAGCAATCATACGTTTGTGACATCACGCTTACGCTTGATTGAGGACGTTCTGGATTTTGCGGGGAGGAACAAGAAGCAGCAATTTCGGTATCTGATTGCGATGGTATTGTTGTTTGCTCAAAAGGACTGTTGGGTACTCTGCTATAATAAAAACTCTCATAAACATATGTTCACTTAAGTGTAACTAAGAAAATATTTAAAGTAATTTAACTTACATTAATTCTGGTTCAACATCAGCAACTTCATCCAGCAATTCTTCGCTTAATTCATGTATCACGGGGCCGCAATTCATTTCACCTTCACTTGTTTTACGAAGTTTTGCTGCATTCTCCGGATTGTCGTTAATCATGAGTTGCATGTGACGCTTAACGCCTGTCATGTTACGTTGAGGCTGAACAATTGTGATTAAAAATTGTATTAATTTATTGACAATTTGTTGTTGCTTAGCATGTTTTTGTCTCAGAGAAGCAATTTCTCGCCACAATGCTTCATTTTCTTGTTTCATAACTGAAAATCGAGAATCCAATGAATCCTGACGACCGCGCATAGCTTTAACATCTTGTAACACTTTCGAAACCGCCTCTGGTTTAATAGTTGTCTTCTCATCTACGACTTTAGCTGAAGCAATTTTGCGTTTAATGTGTTCTAATAAATATGGGCAATTGCGTTTGAAGCATGGATGAGTAAATTCCATTTCATCACGATCAAATTTAAGTCCACCATTATCGATTGAAGTGATCTTATGAAATCCATCTAAAAGAAATCAAAATGTTATAAGCGATTGGCAAAAAAAAACAATCAAAGAAAAAATGAAATTATAAAATGAGTAAGAAACTTACACATATTCAATTGTCGTATAAAAGAAGCCATATTGTTATGCTTATAATTGAGCGGTAATAGTTCGCGAGCGAACTGAGCTTGATTTTGTATAATAAAACTTCGGCCATCCTGTAAAAAAAAAAAAAGAAAGAAACAATAATTCATTTAAAAACTAAGCTACAAATTGTAAGAGAGATTTCGCGGACAATAAATTCAGCTGTCAACAGACAGTAAACAGAAAAATAAATACCGTTATTATTCGCTCTAATTACAAACATATATACTGCTTCGTATTACATCTCTGAATACATTATAATTGTAAATCTAATGCACTCCTTTAATTTCATTGAATGAAAAACTCGTTGACAACAGAAGCTATTTCGGATAGGATTCACTAAAAAGAGTACAAAGTCTCTTAAATGGAAATGGCAAAACGAATATTTGCTTCAATGCATCGAAAAAATTCTGTTTTTATTAAATGACACACACAAAATGCATTTGTTTTAATAAACAAAAAAAAAACAGTGAACAAGTTTCAATAATTCATATTTTTTAAGCAACAAAACAAAGGATAACACGTGTGTAGCAGAGTAGTCAAACGCCGCGCAAGGTATATTTTTCTTAAAGTGAGTACTGATCATCCACCCCTTCAAGTTGCATTCGTTTACAATGGCTGGTCGGGGTTGTTTATGCATAAACGTAAGTTATTGACAGCAGTAATTGTAAAGTGCTGGAATCATAATACAATAAGCGCAATACGATTGATGTGATCCTTTATTTCGGAACATCATGAAAATTCGGATACTAGACATAAAATTTACATAAAAACCTTATTAATAAATAAACATCTGTTTCAAGTAAATACACTGATGATTTATATGTAAATACTAAGACATTTAGGCAAACATTCGAAATTTGTGAGAGTTAAACTTACTTATCTGCTATTTTTGCTATTGATTAAGTCCGTATCAACAAAAGAACATATCTGTTCAGAAATTTAGAATATAATCTAGTATTTAGCATTCGATCAAAATGCAAATCAGCCTAGAATATATATTGCCGACCTCCATATTGAAAAAGGTTTTATCACCGGTCGATCTGGTTTCTTGCGGAACATATGAACATACGTACGTTTTTAGGAGCTTTGTCCTACTCGATTATTTTTATACTTAACGTGTAAAACACACTTCACACATGCAAAATGTTTGCGCAACACATGCTCTATCTAATCAAGATTACATTTTCAAAACTTTTATAAGAATAAGGATTTAGGTCATACAAAAATTTTTATTTTTCATTGTCACCTTGCTCGTTTCAAAAATCGGAAAAATGTTGTCGATTCATACAGAAAAAGAGACAAGCGTTTAAGGGTTTTTATTAGACAACAGGTTTAAAACCGTTGTGAGGATGTTACATTTAGTATTATTATTGCTAAGAAGCTAAACATGAATGAGCAGACGTCGTAAGAGCTTAATTATTCAATTCTCAGGAAATTGTGTGTGGGTTATATGTTTTCCGGTTCAGAAATTATTTATAAACTGGTAACATCTACATTTTAGCATATTTGCAAAATTTTGGTATATAAAATTGTCCCTTTATCTTCTAGTTAAATATAATTCATATGCACTTGTTCCGTATGTTATTCTTTCGGAATAAAATCTTAATTTATTAGAAAAGGTTAGATTCCATTAATTTTTCTTTTCTTTTTAAATTCGTATCTATAACAAAAACCGATTTCGTTTTCTTGTCTATTCTTGGACCGGTACAATATCATATTAGAACCACTAATGTAGATATGGATAAAAACATTGCAAAAGACTAAAAAAGAAAAATTTCAATAAAACAATTATCTCCTACATAATGAAAAATGATATTTTACATTGAATGCACACACACAACTTAATTAGAATCAAATTAAGATAGAAATCAACTTGTATCGCGAGTTTCTTAACATCAATTTAAGTCGATACATTCTTCCCTAACCGCTTCCTGATCATTAACTTTAGAATGGACTTTGGATCCTTTAATTAATTGAATGAATTGATAAATATAAATACAACGAAGTTTAAATGCTATAAAATATTTACCTTACTCCAACAAATGAGATTATTAGTTTCAGAATCCTCTACCAGACGCCAAAGTTTAGCTAAAAATGCCGGTACCCCAGCCCCGGTTTCAGTAAACGTATGCATTATCTGTGTACTCGTTGTGGTAAATTTTATTGCAAATGATTGCTATTACCTTTTCGTAGCTGCAACATAAAATTTCAAAATTTTATAGTAAACACAGAGACCATTACTAGGCAACACCTTATTCAAATGATTGATTGTATTCAACAACAACAGTAACAATATGTAGCAATTTGATTCAGAAAAGTTTGTGGATTTTTTTCCCTCTTTTCACATCGATAAAAACACGTCAGTTTTTGTTTTGTTTGATGCTGCCTTTTAATAAAAATATTGCAATTGCAGAAAATACACAAACAAAAATACCGATTGCAAGCAGGTACATTGCACTTTCAAAGAAAATGCAAATGAAAAGGAAATGCAAAATATTCAAAAAAAAATTTATTTATTTATTTTTTTTTATGATTATGCGCACAATCTACACTTCTTATTGCAATTTAATTGTTGATATATTTTTAGATTAAATTTAAATTCAATTTCATTTTTTTTTTATCAAAGGAACTTATTTTACCGCATCACCCAAAAACCACCATATTATGTAGGAAATGTATGAAAAATATGGTTATAAAAAAAAAAAAAAAAAAAAATTTAAAGGCAAAAAACACGATGATGAAAATTCCCGACGAAATATATTGACGAAGGAAAAATTTCTTAAATCTATAATTACTTAAATTTCTTACAGACTTTGCTGGAAATTAATTATGATTTTCAGAGTGTAAATTTTCTTTTTAATTCTGTTAATTTAATTTGATTTTTTTAAGTTCTTCCTTTCTTTTTATTAAATATATCTTCACAGCGTAATTTGCAAAATTTCACAAGTTTTTCTTTTTACTGAGTTATCATTACAAATATTTTTCTTAATTAATCGCAATATGATTACCGCATATAGGAATAAAATAATTGTTGAAAATAAAAGTACTTTAAAATTTTTTATAAATATCTATAGAAATTATTTTTACTAAATAGAATAAAGTGTTTCTACTTTTAACGAAATGTCAAAAATATATATAAATAAGATAAAATTTATGTGAATTTTAAAACTATCGTTCTTAGTGATCGTCCATTTCAACATTTCTAAGCAATGCAAGTTTTTTTTATTTGCATTGAAATGTATAATTAAGAAGAAAAGCTCGATTTAATTTTTCTAAGTGTTAAAAATTTTTGCTTCATAAAATACAACTCTGTATTATTGGCGCAAAAAGAAATGAAATCCCGAGAAGATGAAAACACGAAAAAAAATCAGTTGTTGGAAAAATGGCTGACGAGTATTAATATTTTCTATTCAAGTGCGACGAAAATTTATGGATAATTTTACATAAATTTTATGAAATTTTACTAAAAACACTTAGTAATATGAAGATAATGTGCTAAAGTGTATATTTAAATAAAAAAAGCAATCAGCGTATATACGCAAAAAAGGTATTTAAAATATGTTTAAAAATGTAGTTTTTAGGCGTCTGTGAAGGAGAAAAAAGAAACTAAAACAATAAGAAAAAAGGTTACTAAACCAAAATCCACATTTATGTTACAATTTAAATGGAATATTAAAATTTTATCGGATTTATATACAATCAATTTTTTTTCTATTGTTTTCGTAAACCCAGCCGGTGTGTGTGTATACAGAAATTTTGTTTTAGCATCTATGCAACATGTTGCCGATGCATTTTGTGTCATCTAACAGAAAATAGAATATATTAACTAGTCCTTCAGTTTGTGACACTTACGAATTAGTGATTAGTGGTGGTACGTTTACTTGACGAATACGCAATTTTTTTTGTTACCTCTCAAGCTCGGAAAATAAACAAATATATTGCTTGCTTTCAAATACAGTGATCTAAAAGTGTAAAGTTGTTTGCAGGAATTTGATGTTTCTTCTATATATTTTTTTATTCAGTGGCGGTCGCTCGAATTCCTAAAGTATCTGTTAGATCATAGAGCGTACAATGATGAATAATAATTATAATACCTCAAATTTGCCAACACAACAACAACCTCTGACAATTCCGAATCATGTGGGCACATCACAGCCACAAGCTAATTCCAATCCTCTAAATACTTATTTTAATGGACAACATCATCATCATCATCATATTCATCCTCATCAAACACACACTCATCATCCTCAATTGACTACAGCTATGGCTGGGGGTGCTTTGTATGCTGATCGTACTCCATTGCAGTTGTCAGCTAATAGCTTGGATAAGACTTATTTTGCAACGACGGCAGGAACTCTTGGAACAGTGAATAGTGTTGGTGGGAATCAATTTTATGGCACAACGCGTCCATCAGCGACTGCATTAAATGCTCCTTCTGCAACTCAAAGCAGCACCATATTAATAACAAATAATTTCCCGCATCAAACTTCTTCAGCCCCAACGATAGATCAACGGGCTTTATCAAGCAACACTGCAACGGGCAATTTGCGTATTGTATCTACTTCCACCAATCCCCCAACTAGTTTACCGATTACAACCGCATCATTGCAACACTCGCCACATCTTTATAACCTTAACAATAACATCAACAAAGAAGTGCAACATTTATTTCCAACTCATATGCTTCAACAATCTTCTTTTACATCAAGTGCAGCAGAATTATTGCCACAACATTTCAGTGGAACTCAGCACTTTAACGCTGCACAGACGCAGCAACATGTTGCAGCATCAGCGGCTACTGCTGTGACGCCTCTATCGCATGGATTTTATGTGGCATCTGATATGCAGGGATCATCTTCTATGGCACCTAATGCGCAACATAAAATCCTAAATAATATAAATGCAAGCGCACATGTTTCAACGGGTACACCCACATCTACTCTAGTAACAAGCGGAACTGCAAATTCAAGCGCGGCGACCGCTGGCTCAACGGTGGTATTGGATCGTATTAATATATGTATTAATAATTTGTATACCGACACCACGGGTTCAGCAAACGCAAATTCGTCAATTCCTGCCCAACAGCCCTCACCTATCATACCAGCCATACAACACAAGGCTCTTATAGAAAGTGTAGTTGTACAACCTCCCTTGCCAAGTGAAGATTCTTTTGAATCATCGAATGCTTTGGTTATAGATGAGCCAGATTCTACCACAACTGCCACCACTCCACATACGCCACCCACAACGCCCGAAAATACTCCACCTCTTTTGGGAAACTCCTCTGGAAGTAGTGGTGGCGACAATAGCAGTGTAATTACCACTACTATTACCAGCAGCTGTAATAATAACAGCCCTAGCACCTCTGCGGTGGTAAAGAATTTGGAGACGTTTTCTTCCTTAATGACAAGCAAAAAAAATTTTTCTAGTTTCGCTTTAATAAATCAAAAGAAAAGTTTAAAAGAGACTGACATCTGTATAGCAAAGGATTCCAAGCACACTTGCAACAAAGATACAATCAATTCACCAATTAAAATCAGTTCATCTCCTCATATCTTAACTACCACAACCATACCTATAACACCACTTACACCAACTTCTCCTATAATTTTAAAGAGCAAAATGGAAACAATCGCAAAGGATTCATCAAAGTGTGTAACTGTAACAAATTTTTCCACCGGCGAGGATGTTCTGATTAAACGCGCTGATGGTCGCTTTTATTTAGGTACTATTGTTGATTATGTACGACCACAGTATCGTATACGATTCGATGATAAAACTGAAGTTTGGAGTTTATCTGAAGAAATGCGCAAATTGGGCGGATCAAACGCCAATTGCGCCAGAGAAGATAAATCTCAAAATGACCAACCAATGTGTATAGCCTGTAAGCTTACTGTTCCCGATGCGAAAGTTGAAATTTGCGAACGTTGTGGCCGTGGCTATCATCGTAAATGCACTCGTGAAACCGAAATGGGCAATGGTATATGGCTATGTAAGCGTTGTGCCAAACCTATGAAATTGGTGCAGAACAACTCGGACATTGATGGAGATGATAACCTATGTTTAAGCCTATCTTATGATGTAAGTTTTAAAAGGAGTGAAATTAAATTTTTGCTCATATTTTTATTCTCAATTTTTTTATGGTTAGCGTTCTTCTTTAGCATGGGATCAGAAGCATCGCGTTAACGAGGAACAAATATACTGTTATTGTGGCCGTTCGGGAAAATTTGATCACAATATGTTACAATGCTGTCGTTGTCGAAATTGGTATCACACGCACTGTACACAGCAACCATATAAACAGCTTTTAAGAGGTGATGGGTACGTATAATCAAGTTTTAATTCATTTCTAATTGTTTTTAACAGATTTTTTTTTTGCTTGAAGATTTTTTGTGTTCAGCTGTTCGGTATGTAATCAGGGCCCCGAATTTCTAAAGCGTTTACAAATGGATTGGTTGGATTTTTTACATTTAATCTTGTACAATTTGTCTTTGGCGAAAAAATATCATCAGAAATATCATCATTTCATTAGAGATATTTTGCCATTTGCCGAAGAGCAAAAACGAAGTCTACCAATACCGAGCGAGGTATTGTTACCTTATACTTCTCTGTTCATTCGATTTGTTTACACTTAAGCTTTTACAGTGGCGTACTATGTCTGCAGAGGAATTCAAAGAGAGTTTACGACGTACTTTGAAAGAGAATAAAGATCGTTTCATTTGTGGTCGAGAAGCTAAACAATTCTTTTATGGTCTACGAAATATGATACCGCCGTTGTTTACTGAAATTTCTGTACCGCAAGAAGACATTTTAACTGATGATTACCTCAGAGAGAAGCTTCAGTTGAAAATATACGCACCTTCGGCTGATGCAGAGAAAAATGTTGAATCAATACCGATAACGAAGTCAAAATTGAAGGACAACAGCTCTCGTTATCGAGATATCTATGAATTTCGTACAGAGGAAGAAGATGTTCAACATCGTCACGACGATGACGATGATGATTCGTCTGAGGACGAAATACCCATTAAACACATCAAAGATAAAGTGAAAAAATCATTGGAAAAAATAGATGTGGAGGATGATAATGCCAACGATGCGGTTAGTATAGTACCAGAGTCAAGAGAGCAAATACTGCAGAGACCGTTAACACCGAAAACTCCAATCGATTCTCAAAACAACAAGGAAATTGTAATAGTGACACCAAAGAAAGGCGATACATCAACAACTCTAGTAATAGAAGAAAAATCATCGTCCGAAACGGTAACCAGTAACGAAGATGATCATAAGCAATCTTTGCAGAAACCATTAACTGAGAATAAGTTAAAAGATGTGTTAAAGCCAATAAAAAACAGCCGAAAACGCAAAGCGTTTACTTTAACAAAAACCTATGATTGTCATCGTTTAATTGAAACTTCTTCGGATGAAAATTCGAGCAGCAGTTCACGTGGTACTTCCTTAGATTTAATAATACCGCCACCTAAAAATTTCCTTGGACAGAACAATCCATTTCGAATGGTTACGCCAAAAAAGAAAGCTACCGAAGTAGGCGTTTTAAGTGGAGTTAAAAAATCAGTCAGCTTTGCTCGCAGTAGTAGGACAATTCTGAAGAGTAGCATATTCAATGCAAGTTTTAGCAGCAAATTGGCGGCTTTAAAAAGTGCAGGTATTTTTCCCAATTTAAGTGCTGGTAATCTGGCTAAGGCTGCCGGTCAGCCGAGAACAGTACGTACCATTAAACGCAGATTGAGTGCCAAAGACATAACGATTGGGCCGAATCAGGAAGTGCGTCGAAGGCGCACACGTAGGCTATCAGCAAATGTTGAGGTGAATACGTGCGAATTAAAAAGAAATTTCTTTATTCTCTATATTTAATTTTTCTGTTTTCAAAGGTTATAAGTACAACGACGATAAATCCTATACCTACAAATTTCTTTCCCATACATGCCAAAGATTTATTAGCCGCTGCTGCTGCAAGTACTGCGTCAGCAGCTGCTTTGTTTACAACACAAACCAAAATCAATACGTTAGTGTCACCAATGTTATCCGGAACTAATACAAATTCTAATAGTACTTCTACGCATTGTTCGACAACAACATTAATACAGAACGACTCAACAATTTCACGTGGTACAGAAACCAAACCCATGCCAACACATGGACGACGCTTAAGGCAACGACCTCAAAAAATATCACCTAATAATAGTCGACGAAGTTCCATATCTTCAACATCATCAACTTGTACGACGACAGTTCTTCCTGCGGCTACAATTCCTACAGCTAATAATACACTATCATCCAATCAAGCTTCTGTTGTGAGTAGCGAGGATTTAAAGCAAACTGTAAATAAATATTTTGGTGCCGTTAATCGCATTGAATCTGGAGAGCAATTCTCTATACGTGCCAAACGCCAATTACCTAATGGTCAAATGCAATATTTAATAGAATGGGGAGAAACCATAGCAACGACAACGACAGGAGCAATAAGTCTTACAAAAACCATAACTACAAATCAAGAAGATATTGCACAAAATCCGAATGCTATTGAAAACGAGAAACCTACAGATCTATTAGGAAATTCTTCACTTAGTGACGAATTTATGGCTAATTCTATGGCTAATTAAATTGGAGCTCAAAATAATTTTTATAAGATATATATTTATATGTGATGGAAGATTTTTGTTTGTAAAGCAGGTTGTGTGTACTAAAAATGCTGATAATGTTTTTGTATGGAGGTGAGTTTTGTTTTTAGATTTCAATTTAAACATAACTTTCCAATTTTTTTTTTTTTTTTTTTTTTTTTTTTTTTTTTTTTTTTTTTGTAATAATTGATTAGGGAAGTAGTTCACTTCCAAAAGATGAATAATTCAAGTCTGTGTTTGCCATTACTTATGTGACTTATACAAAAATTACCATATATTCTTAATCTTTTTTTCTGGCATTCTACGCCGCAAAAATACGCTAGTTTTTGAGCCTTTGGTTGGCAACGAATTAAGTTATAAAATTTCTAGAAAAAGGGTTAAAATTTCTTCTTAAAAAATATCTTTCACAAGAAATAAATTAAAATTTTGAATCTCTGATAAATTATTACTAAGAAAACTATGTTACTCTGTAAAGTCCGGATACTTGATTCGCAAAAAAAAAGAAGAAGAAAATCGCTCGATATAATGTTCTTTAACACATATTTCGTTGCTATACAATTTAGAAGTAATAATCACATTTACGGACTCCCCTTTTCTTATCTACAGTTTTCCTTTTTTTTTTTTTTTTTTTTAATAAATGTGGGCATTAAGGGCAACAATTGAGTTAATTTAGATAAATTTTAGTTTTGGTACGAGAGGAGGAATAATAAGAAAAGAAAAAATGGACACAAATACACCTTGTAAGATATAGTTTTGAAATTGTAATTGTAATCTCAATAGATAAAGTTGAACAGATTTGAATCGATATCTCATTCATATCTGATCAAAAATACATATATAAATCCTAAATGATCTTATCATAGGCTATAAAAGCTGAAAACTCTTAGAACAAAACTTCTAATGTTTTTTGGTGGGAACTTATAACACAAAGCTACTCAAATATTTAGAGTATATCCACAACTAATGAAATATTTTCGATATTTTGATGTATTCCTTTGAACCGATGGGTACCATAAATTCTTTTCAAAATGCACGTAATTTTCTTGTTAATTTTCTTTGTATTTAATTTTCAAATTCTCTGTGCTTATTCAACTCTAAGGGATCTATGCCTGTTGCTATCTATTTCTAAATATTTTAATATTGTTGTTGTTGTTTTGTATATTTCATTTCATTTTTTATTTTTTTTGTTTAATTTTTAATATTTAAAATTTTCATGAAGAAGCTCACTGCCATGACAAACAAAAGTCTCGCAAATTAATTAATGAAAAAATATATATATATATTTAAAAGTAAACATACTACAGGATATTAGTGTGCAATGGCAGGAATACTACGTATAAAGATAATCTAAGTAAAGTAATTAAAGACTTTCAAAAATATTCAATGAAATTATGCCTAAAAATATGAAAAACAAATTAATTGTAATATTTTGAAAATTTATTAAAAATGTGTTAATAAGAAATTCGTAATTTTAATTTTTCATTTTTCACGCTCAATCTCTTTTGCCTAAAGAACGACTCTTAGGTTTCTTTAAAAAATTTTTTTTTTTAAATTTGTATATATATATAAATATATTTAAATTTTAAAACAGAAAATTAGCTTAAATTTTAAAGAAAATTCAAAAGTTTTGTTTAAAATAAAATTATATTTACAAAATTTAAAGAAATGTTAATTGTTTGGCATATAAAAAAAAATTCCCTTGAAATATTTTGGCAGGTATACGTTAATTTTGAATTGTAATTTAATTTTTTTTATCATTTAGTTGGATAGCTTTTAGAGAATTAATATTAATTAATTTAAATATTTAATCAAACAAAATATAGTTGTTTACGTTTTTTTTTTTTGTCTTTTATTTTAACTCTTCTAATAACAGTCAGTAAAAAATATTATATGTTTTAAACGACAATCTAGTGTGTAGCTGTTTATGTTAGCTGTATAAAAATAAAATGCATTAATTATACTATCAAAATATACATAAATGCTTAAAAAGAAATAAATGTGAACAAAAAATTCAAAAATAAATTCCTTGACGATTAATTATTGTTTCATTGATGAAGAAGAGACTTGCTCCGATATTTCCATCGCAGCCGTGAGTGATTTGCTTTTAAGTTTTCGAAATCATCAGTACATATAATAGACAATCAATAAAACAATTAGCTACTTATTGAAACGTTAATGGTTGAAAGCTTTAAGATATAGATTTAGCTGATAGACGCATTGGGGTTTCAAAAAAAATTGCGATCTGGGGATATAATAGATGAAAAACTACAGCTTAAAATGTTAAAAAAAGGACAAAATGTCGTGTCATTTACGACAATCTTAGGAACTTGGTCAAGTCATGCCATTTATAATGAAGATCAATTATTGCCAATTTCGAAAAAAATTGGTTAAGCCGAGACGGCAACGTTTACAATAAATTTTCTTCCGTGGCCAATGCTGGAAAAGGTACAAACGGTTCGCAATTCTTTATTACCACCAAACAAACTTCCTAGTCTGTCATGTGAAACGGACGGTTGCGATTATCCCGCTCTAGATGTTGTCGTAGCGAATTTATTGAGAATAATGGAAATGTTATTGAGAATAATGGACAATTTTTCATTCGATCTCTCTCTTTTTTTAAATTTTCATTTACTTGATGCATTAATTAAGTTTGTTTTGTTATAAAATGGAATGTTTTCGTAAAGTTGATCTAAAACAATGGATTCTGCTTATTTTCCTAGTATCTCTTTAGCACATACTTTGAAACCATTCATGTAAAGTCCTATTTTAATCTATTTCACATAAAAAATTCCAGCGTCTTATTTAGCATTAAAAAACCTGTATTATTATTAATAGATACCAAAAACCGTATTGAAAAGCGACCCTCACAGTGGGCAATGTCTCCAACGTCTACCGCAGGTGGTCAAAGGAATTATATCAAATAAATTATGCAAATAAGTCTACGAATCGGTATATAGAACGCTAATGGACTTCCTAATTACATCCGTGAAGTCGAAGTTTTCATTCATTTAAATTCTATTAACATCCTTATATCAAAATCAATGGTTACACCTGATGACAGATCTTATGCTGGCTCTGAAATTCTAGTAGAATCTTCTATAGGCTACAAAACTTCTAATGTCTTTAGAAAATCATATTTACAAGCTTTTTTCATTCAAGTGACTTGCAATGGTTCTAACATTTTACTCTGTGCAGTTTACCTTCCTCCCCGATATTCTTTAAAATGTAACGATTACAACGATTTCTTCACGCAGTTGAGAGCGAAATTTATTGTTGGAGGTGATTACAATGTCAAACATCCGAAAGGAAGGGAGCTCTACAAATCCATCCGTAATAATAACTATTCTGTTCTGTCGTTTGAGAGCCCATTGGGAGTCCATTGCTCAACTTTAACACTACGCTTCACAACTTTTCAGCTAAATACAATATCATCAAGCCACGCTTATATTCAATATTCTATTTAGGTAATTTTTAAACCTATTTCGTTGAGAGTTATAAAAAAAAAAAGGGTAGGAAATATTTGATTTTTTGGACAAAGCTTCAAGGTTGATCAGGCAGCAGTCAGATAGACTAAAACACTTTATGGATCGTTTGATACATATTTTTGAAAAGCTTTTGCTAAGTTTGTTACACTTTTTGTGGTTTAAGCAATCTTTATAACCCACATATATTTATCGAGGCCAAGTACGATTTTAGTCTTAGCACATTAGTAGCTAGCGAGTGCATTATTGCTTCAATGTTAATGTATGATCATTTTAACATACCTGTATTAAGTGAAACAAAAAGAATTCATATTTAATTGAATTTAGTATTTTACCGATATAAGCATGGAAAGCGCATTGGGTTTGTCGTATGATAAGATATAATGGATCGACCCTTAATTAAGTATACAAAGCATTATTGTAAGCCGTAGGAATATAAGCGAGGCTTCATTGTGTTTCAGTCTTACGCTTCGGGACAAAAAATATATGCGCAAATATACGGCTTTGTTGTGTTCGTTTACACATTGCTTTTCATATGTTTGAATTTGTTTGAATTTAAGTGCGGCTTTATAGTATTTACAGCCTAAAACAAAAAGTTTCTAGTGTTTAAAGAGTTTGACGCGATGTAAAACACTCCAATAGATGGCTCTCTTCAGTGCGTATTAGATTACAATGCTTAGTAACCAAAGTTTATTATTTCATTGTTTTACTTCATTTTATTTTGGATTGAGACATTTTTGATTTATTTTTAGTAAAGAAAACCGTCAATATTTCACGATAATCTTAAAAGATCGAAAAATTGCAAAACTATTTGAATAGTATTTATCTGAAATTCAAAGAAAGGCAATAACATGGATCAGAAATGCAATCTTGAATCTAAGGAAGGTGTAAAAACCAAAGGGAAAAAGCTAAAGATACGAATAGATTCGGAGGATAGCGCTGAAGCAAACGGTATAAAAGAATAACATTTTTAGACACAAACATTGTACTAAGCGAAATTTCTTTCCAAAAAAAAAAAAAAAAAAAAAAAATCCAACAGTTATATCGGCTGAACGTACGATACAAGTGAACAGTATCTTAACCATATTAAGTGAATCCATAGAGAAATTAAAAATCTCTTTAATATTACCGCGATTACTTGAAAATGCGTGTATATTAAAAAAAGTATTGGATAAAACAAAGTATTCGCAGTGTGTGAAATTAATCGAAGATTATATAGATGAAGGGGTAAGACAAAGTTTATTTAATTTTCAATGAAACACCATTAATTTAACTTTTAAAATCTAGCAAGATGAGAAGGATGAAACTCCAAACTATCTTAATTATCGTTTAATAAAAATCATCGATTTTTTTCACATAAATACAAATATTTTGGAGTTATTGCCTAATTGGGTTAATGAGTTAGATCACAATGATACCTCCATGCTGAAAGCCTTCAAATTACTACATTGGATAACTGATCAACGTCTCAATAAATCGGCTTTAGAAGAACTAAAGAAGGAAAAGAAAATTCACGAATTATTTCACGAGAATGAAAAGTTCAAAAAAAACATTGAGGGTATTTCTTATTTATGCTAAATAATTAATCTATGCAGAATTAAAACTAGAATATACTTTTTTGTTTTTTTTTATAAAGAAAGTTCACGAATTATTTCACGAGAATGAAAACTTCAAAAAAAACATTGAGGGTATTTCTTATTTATGCTAAATAATTAATCTATGCAGAATTAAAACTAGAATATACTTTTTTGTTTCTTTTTATAAAGAATTTAAACATCAACTCAAAAGTCAAAAAATCAATTTACGCTGGAAATTAGCAGCCAAAGAGGGTGTCATTAAATCGCATGAACAAAATATGGCTTTGAAAAAAGCCCTCAACGACCAACGTATTAAAGAAGAAATGTAATCTAAAAAAAAGCCCGAGTTTTTATTGCTGAAAAAAAAATGATGTGAAACGATATTTACAGGGCAAAGACGAGCCGCAGTGTACGTCAAATCTACACAGCTAGTCTTGGAAAACAACGCGAATTGGACGAGGAGCTGAGATTAACAAAAATGAACTACGAAAGATTGGTCAATGAAAATATAAAACAGGAGAGAAATGCGAGAGCCGAAAAGTGAGTTGAATTAAAAAAAAAAATATTCGTATTTTAAAAGTTCTTGCATACATATTAAGTTACTCAAGTTAAACTTAAGCAAAAAATTAGCAAGTTTTCTCTAACTTAATGAAACATCGATCGAAAGATACGATGTAGTTCAAGGTTCATAACCTTGATAATTATTTTATGAATGTTCGGTATTTTATATTTTCAATAGAAGTAATGAAGTGACTGAATGTGCCTTCGATGTTTAAATTCCAATGCTTAAATCAATTACATAATACACGCTTCCGAAGAATGATCATATAGAAGACTTGTTCTTTCGTATGTAATAAAAAAGAGAAAAGATTTAAACTGAATTGTCTCAATTGATGGTACAGTAAATAGAAGGCACAAGACTCAAGTTATATATAATATATAGTAACAAGGAGAAAATACATAGTATAGACCTTTTCCATAATTAATTGCGGAAACCGCATGAATAATTAGTTATTTACTTGCAACGGAATGGTAATCTATGACATTGTAGTCCTCTTATAGTCTCTTATAATATAATTCAATTTAATTCTTTTATTACGGGTAATTATAAAAATTATTCAAATGATTATATTTTTAATAAAATTATTCAGATGATATTTATAATTCCCGATATTCTAGAACATAGGCATAGTCCAGAATTTGTCTCTGGTCAGAGGATGTTCCTTTCTAGCTATTTCCACCTCGATATCCGGCGAAGGACCGCGCTAGCGGTCAGGCTACAAGGCACTCTCTAAGTTTGTTGACGCAGTCAACATAACATGAAGAGTTTCCTCATTTGCGCAACCTGACTCCGGTGGTTTTCAATTTTTTGTCTTTAGATTTTCTATACATCTCGGAAGCGAAATTTCCAAAATCTAATTTTAAAGACTATTGTGTACTTAGAAAAACATCGACACTGCTAACTTACGTCATAGTGCACTCAATTCAAGCAGTCGTAGGTAATCACCGGGCTGTTCAGTACTATTATGACCTAAATAGCCGAAATCTATCAGAAAGAAAACTCCTCTAAATAGAAGCATATCTCCCGAGCTTTTCTCTTACAATTCGAAAAATACCTGTCGCCAGACATTACTCGTTCAAACTTCACTCCTTAACCGTTATACACGGAGAGTCCCTCTACCAGACCTTCATCTGGTGACTGAGAAGAGAACTTCCTTTTGCGTCCCTCACCCGGCCGGTACCACGAGTACCTTTATCTCTCTATTTTAGCATTATCGCCTTTGACTTACTCCACTATGAAAGTCTAGCGTTTTCAAAGTAATAATTACTCAAACCATTTATTTTTATACAATAAATTCAGTTTATTATTCTAGTTCAATTCTTTATTTACTTTCGTGAAAAAATTCTACACATTATTCTTCATTTCGACGTAAAGGCATATTTTTCGTGGGAGTTATGGCTAAGGCACGAACTGATATGATACAAAATTTATCGGTTCTATCAAAGATCCTTTTCTGTCATAAAGTACCACAAAAAATTGCACTTTGCTGTTAAATTAAGGCTTGCTTTTCGTAAGAACCGTTGCTAGGATACAAAGAGTAGACATTTGGTCCAAACTTGACTTGGTTCATTTTTACGTCATTTTGGACTAATCTATATATAAAAGCTTACTTTTCATGAAAACCCTTGTGTATGCACGGCTCCAAACAATAGATCTATTTGACCCAAACTTGACGTCAAATTACTATTATAGACACATTTTCGCATTAAAATATTAAAATTTTTAACTTTTCGTCATGTAAAACTAGTAATACTAATACTAATATTAATACTAATACTAATACTGATACTAAGCTCACTTTTCATAGAAATGGTTATATAGGAGATAAATCCAAAAATAATGTCATCCCAGCACAATTCCTTATATTATTTTTCATGTCCAAATGCTACCAACATTTCTACTCAAAATTCTACCGATTTTTGCAGAGAAATATTAGAAATTGCAATTTCTTTTCAAAGGGGTCTGTATTAGGAGAATTTTTTTCGGCGTTTTTTAAAGAGGAAGATATATTTATCACATTTAAGAATTACTTGTAGCTCTTACATCTTCTTGCATATAAAATGTTTCTATACATCCAAGGAATTTACGTAAAAAACTTTGATTTATTTCACTACGTTATCTTAAATATGAAATATGCTTGAAAAAGTCCATAAAGTCCAAATATTCTATTCTAGATTAATTTGAAATTTTCAATGGCGATTTCATTATGTCTTTCTCTATGCGTGGCAGTTTTTTCGCTATTTTCAAATACACTAATCGATGAAACCATTATAAAGATGTTCTTAATCTAATATTATTCTTGAGCTAATCCCACAGATCGATGTCATGGTCTCTTAAGGCTATTAACTGTCTGATACGCACATCTAAACATAAACAGTAGAATTCTAAATATAATATATTCGGATATGTTGGCGATGGGTACAAAACTAGCAAGATAAACCTCGAAGCCAACTTACTTACTTTCTTAATTAACTCGCATAGTGTACTTAGTTTTTTAAAAAACATTGTTATTACATATAAAGACAAACTTTATAATTTTCGATAACTTCTATGTATTATCTATAAAAAGTCAAATGCATCTAGTTCTAAATAAAACAAATAAGGATTTGGCCGTGACTTAATCTTTTATGCTCATCTTAAAAAAAGAAGGAAAAGTGAAGAAATAAAATTTCTATTTCCTTTTTCGGATGTGTTTGTACGTATGTTTTCCTTTTTTGTACAGCTACTGGGTCACCATAGAACTTATCTGGAAATACTTATCGTTGTATCCGCTCTGTAGTTTATAACTATAACAAACAAAATATCCAATTTGTTTGATTTTGAAAACCAAAGTGTTCTCGGCATTACGTTATACTGCAAATGCGACTTTTGACAGATTCGCAAAATTTTCGACATCAATCTGAGTACTGAAACTTTCAAATGTTTTTGTCAAAATTTGAGTCGATATTTAAATTTTCGCTAGGGAGAGAATATTTAACGCAAACGCATGACTAAATGGACACACAGACGGACTGCTAAGCCTACATTGATTCGGAATTTGATGTTAATCGCATATTTATATATTTTAAATAGTTTCTAAACTTTTTTTCTGAGTGTTGTAAATGTTTTGACAAAATGAATTTATCCCTATTCTTCAGGAGTGAGTATAAAAAATCGAGCTTTTAGTAATTACTTTTTAAAAATGACTGCACTGAGTGCTCAGAAGATGATCTTTCCCATTAGGATTAATTAGACGCTACTCGTTTGAATTTTATGAAAGCTTGATTGAAAATAATTGTACCTTTTTAGTTGTTCTATGCTGCTCACTTATGGTTATATAGACAAAAATTCTTGCTGTGGAAGAAGTTACTTTATGCAGATTCGGTATATATATGGGCATAGTTCGTTGCCAATAAATCTATGCATTCGCTGCTTAGTATGGTATGTTGTGCAGTCGTACTAAAATTACATCTTGGAGATATCAAATTTTTCTCGATTGAATTACAATCATTTTCGCGCGCGGGCAGCATCAGGTATTCTCTCGTTTATCTAGATTTTATTGTTGTAAGAACATTGCGAGATATAAGTTTTGTATCGAATGTTTTCGTAAAACTATATTAATTATTTTGTAATCCGAAGGATCATAAAACTCGTAACCTTTGACTGAGGGAACGAATAGTATCTTGGATAAAAATTTTAAATAATTCACTCAAGTTTTTTAATAGAATTCTGATCTGATTTCACGTAATTAGCACAGAAGCGAATTCGCCTTTACTTTCGCAAAATTATAAAAAGGACCCCTACTGAAAGAAAATGATAAACGTAGGTTTATTGTGTAGAAAAAGGCGCGACTAAGGAATCTTTCTTTCCATCAACGTTAAGCTAATAATAAAAAGTTTTTTTTTTTTTGCTTTCCAGAAATAAACTATTACTTCAACTTGAAGCTTTAATCAAGAGATTTGATCAATCTATCGGTGAAAAGATGCGTGAAAAGATGACCTTGGAGGAGGAATATAGTAAACAAAAGAAATTATTTGATGAATTTATGATCATCTTTCGTGAAAAAGAAGCCGAATACGAGATAACTGTCGTACAAAAGGAGCAGGAAGAAAGAGAACAACAGGAAAGGAAAGTCTCTTTCTTCATAATGAATCGTGCAGCTCGCATTATACAGCGTCACTTTCGTAAATATCGTAAAGCCAAGAAACGTCTAGAAAAAGAATTTCAGAAAAGACAAAAGAGAAGAGCAAGGAAACTTGCTTAAATGAGACAAAAAATTAAAGCAAAAAAAAACAAAAAAAAATCATAATGAAAAGCAGAACTACTTTGCGCTAAGTAGTTTGACACAACAAAGTAATTCTACTTTTCAATAATTTCATATTAAAAACTACTTGCCTGGATTTTAAATTTTCACTTTATCATTGAAAAAATTTTCAAAAGGATTTTGTTTAGCTTTCAGTTTGTGAGGAAAATTGTAGTTTTCGTTCTGCATGTTTGTAAAAAACAATAAAATATAATTCTCGCAATCAAACCAAAAAAAAGTAAAATAGTTTTTTTGTTCGCTTTTTTTTGATTTTGAAACCCAAAAATGTCTGTTTTGCATTCTAATTTCAAAAATCGTTTCGCATTTTGATTGTGTGGACCTAAAATATATAATATCTCAATATCGTTGGTTTGGTTTTTTTTTTTTTTGAATCGTATCGAATTTGATAAAAAACATAAAAAAAAATAACATTTTAAACATTTGTGCGTGCGGTCGTGTGGCTGAAGTAATTTTTTATGTATTTTTGTTGAAAAAAATAGCAAAACATTTTCAAATTGCAGCGAAAATCGCGACGTTTTCTTTTCGACCAGCTGCTGTGTGTGTTTGTGTGTATTCACAACAGTCAAAAAAATATAACCTAAAAATCCAATATTGAATGTGAATTATAAATTCTATGAATTATTTGTTATATGGATTGCTTGAAAATATCTAAAATTTACTAATTTGTATAAAATATATATATAAAAACATTTAAAAAAAAATTGCTTGGGATTCTTGAATTTTCGTCAAATCCGTCTGGGAGCTTTGTTTTAGTACTTCATTACATATTCCGGCGTTTGCAAGTACTACTCTGCATATATAATAACACCCGGAACATATCTATGAATATTAAACCAAACATCTTCAGTTTATAGAAGGTAAGTATATGTCTCTTATATTGTTATGGATACACACTTGACTACAAACAACTCTATGGAGGTTTCAATCAGATCTAAAATTTTCTGATGAAATCTAATACTTATCTTTGCATAAATCAAAAAGAGGAAAAAAAGAGTAAAGGAGATAATACGCTTGTAGCCAATTGAGCTTTTAAGCTTGAAATCTACATAATGCATATTTCGAAAGTCATATTTTCCCAGTTTTAATACGCCGAGTTAAAGGGTAGCGCCATTCGTAGCTTAGAGTAAAGGATTCCTTTGTGTAATTTTTTTTCTTCTACTTATTATCAAAAATGAAATAATTTTATTATGGCAATACTATGATTTTTGCTATGCAAAGCAATAAAAGCGAGACAACGCATAATCAATTCTATTGTTGTTCCCCTTTGACTTTTGTAAAATTGCAAATATTTTAAAATTATGTGAAATTTCTTTCATTCGAGTCGAATCTGTTTTGGTGAACGGTCGTGATTGTAGTACACGGCTTATCACATTTATTTTGTGAATTAAAAAAAATATATATAAAAAAACCCAAAAAAATTAAAAAAATACAAAAAATAACAAAAAAATTGTAAAAAGTAGCAAAAATCGAGCGAGTGTTAGAAAATGTAAGTTTATTGGATAATTAAATCGTTTATATATTTGCGTTAGCCCCAGTATGCAAGCTTTAAAAAATTTTCCTTTAATGAGATCAAGAAAATATGTGAAAACGTGGTACGGCTTGATTAGTAGCAAATGAGTGAACGAATAAGTATAATGGAATGTAAATGCAATTGAAAGAGAAGGAAGAAAAAAAAAACTTCTTTTTTCCAAACTAACATATTTTTGATGACGAATTATTTTATAATTAATGGGTGGTTTCAAGAAAAATTCATAATTTCATAATTCTTAAAAATCTTTTGTACTAATCTAAACGAACAATAATCCAAATCGAATATTATATTCCGGTTATCTTGTTTTCTAAATTATTAAAATGGAATTTCCTTATAAAATATTACACTATTTTTTCTTTTTCTTAAGAGATAACATTCATTTTTGTGGTAGGGTTGCCAAATCCACTTTTTTTTTCTTTTTTTTTTTTTTTGATAGCACATTGTCTTACTCGACTGGTTAATTTATTTAATTATAATTCGCATTCTCTTTGTTGTTTCTTTACAGTTTCTTTTAAGTTTTTCCTTTGTGTAGAGATTTTTCAATCAATTTCTTAGAAGAAAGCAAGGGAAAAATACACAAATCTTTTGCTTGATTTGCTTTTGCTCTCTATCCACAAGTAAAATCGCCAAATACGCGCATATTTGATATTAAGATTATGAATTCCGGTGGACCCAATTATCAAATGGCCTCACTATATGTGGGTGATTTACATCAAGATATCAATGAAGCTGGTCTTTTTGAAAAATTCTCTAATGCTGGCCCTGTACTATCTATTCGAGTCTGTCGAGATATTATTATGCGTCGTTCACTAGGTTATGCCTATGTTAATTTCCAACAACCGGCTGATGGTAAGTATGAACATACATATATATATATATATATATAAAACAAGAGTAACTTCTTAATCGAACCTTTAAACATTTTTCTCTGTACAAAAAATAGTCTTTATTAACATTTTTTCGCACTGTTGCTTCTTATGATTCATTTCCGTAAAAGCAGTAAGAACAGGAAAGGAAGGGGGTTTCCCGCTTGATGTGTGTGTGTGTGTGTGTTCTCAGTCATTGCAATAAAAGTCACATTGTTGAATATAAAAAAAAGCTGTGCTCACGTTTTTTTAGTTTTTAATTATACAGAAAAAATTGTTCTCATTTAATGAAAAGAAAATCAATCATTCATATCTTGTTGGTTATTGGTGGTTAACCAGAGAGGAGGGAGGGAGGGGACTATAAAAAACCGTTTTAATATTTTTGCAATCTTGTTTTAGCATTAATCTAAGATTGGTACTGAACTGTCCTAACATAAAATATGAAAAGTGAGAGGCTTTTTACTTACAATATTGCGAATCATATGTTCCGTTTCTGTTTAGATTGTATGAAGAAATAAATTTTGATATCTTGCTTGTTATAAATGAAAACAAAGGAAGCTAAATTAGCTAAGCACGACTTATTGGTACGCTGCTATCAGATCCAAATCTCATTTTTGTATAATCTTTATGCTGTTAAATATGCATTTAAAATTTTAGGGAATTTAATAAAAGAGGTTTTCTACTTTTTTTTTTTTTTTTTGATAAACACGATATATAAAGGAAACATTTATTTTATTGGAGTAAGTAATTTATTTACATTATAGAGAGAATGATAAGAACCTAAGATAAGGATGATATTCTGCTTCAATTGTGAACTAATGGACAAACTTAACATTATTGAAAAAAAGGGCAAGGAGGAATACATTTTTTAACATTTTGTTTTTTTAAATCGATATCGATACCACCGAATAAATTTCAATAAACTGCTGATACTACTTACTCTCATTACAAACAATTTTTCTAGAAATTAATGTGAGCATAAAATATTTAGTGCCTTTCACAATACACCATAACAATATGACTTTTGTAAACTGATACGGTCTAATCGGTATCATTCGTTGGAAATGATTTGTGTTTATATATATATATTATACAGATTATAGGGAATTTTTATAGTTTAGATGTGAATATCTTCCCTGTTTTTTAAATGGCTGAGTAAAATTTGCGTGATGTATGTAATTAAATTCTGTTTTTAATAAAAAAAACAAAAACAGATTTTTATAAAAGTAAGACGACAACGAATGAAAACAAAAATTACTAAACAACAATGTTCATAAAACCAGTAGCAGCAAACACAAAGCATTTGCATTGAAGAGAATAATACGGTAACAAAAGCCAGAGACTACAATACAGCAATAAAAATTAAAAATATAAGCAAAGTTGTGTAGTATTAAGGGGTATTTTTCATAGCAGAGGAGGAGTATAGAGGGAAGGTATACTTACAAAATTTCTTTTTCCATTTGAAATACACAAAGATGATTAGTACCGTTAAAAGTTAGGTTTTTATATTGCTAGGCCGCCGTATGATTTATACTTAATATTAAAAGGCGGATTTCAGCACAAAATTTCATTTTTGAGATTAGCGATGATTTCTCCACAAAAGTAAATATATTATATACATGTACCATATATATATAAAAAAAACGATCCTTTGGAAAAGATAAGTATTAGGCAAACTGGTCTTTTAAAGGCTTTTTTCATAGTTCTGTTGAAGTTAGAAGGCAAGAAGGCCTTTATTTTAGAGATGATCGCTTCCTGTGAACTATATAACTAAGAATAATTTCTTTTGTTTATACAATTAAAAATTTTGCAGCGAAAACATTTTTTGTTTAAAGACGACGGACAAATATCAAGGTTCGAATGGTTTCCGAAGCCATCTTTTAAGACATGAGGAGACCCTTTTGTCGCCGTGATTATTTACGACATGCAGTTATAATTCCTTTACAAATTTTCCACATTTTTACATATACAGATATATTTATCATATTATTGCATGTGTTTATTCATGTGTATGCATGTGTGCAAGTCAAGTTTGTTGCGTTATCCTCGGACACATTTCATACTAGATATTTAGTTAAAAAGGAAATGTTTCGGTTTTGAGTTCGGGAGATCAAAATTAATTTATTTTGACCATTAATAGATTTTATTTGGAGATTTTGAGTATCATAATAATATAGCGAAAGAGTGGAAAATACTTTAATTGTATATAAAGGAAGTGTCTTATGTGTTCAAGTACTCTTTCAGTTTCACTATAGTGATTTCTACGGGAAATCTCGATCAATCTCAATGCAACTAACACCCATTGGTTGGTTAAAATTGTGTTCACCTGCATTAATCACCTAAGATTAATAGTTGCTAGAAAATATTTTAAGGCTTGACTTACCCTGTTGCTTTGATGTAATATAAAAGTAATAGAAGTTGAAAAGTCACAAGCAACTATAGTTTGTAGGTTGTTGTTGTTTCGCCACATTTTTAATTATTAGAATGGTGGGACAAGTTTTTTAAACTATAGTTAGTCCTGGTTTTATTTTACATAATAAGAAAAGAATGCAGAGATCTGTTTTTATAGAGGAAGAATTCCGAAATGTGCTCGATCATTTCATAAAATTAATTTTACTTCTATTATTAACCTTTTTCATTGCAACATTTTAGCGGAACGCGCCTTGGATACTATGAATTTTGATTTACTCCGCAATAAACCGATACGTATCATGTGGTCGCAACGAGATCCCTCATTACGTCGTTCGGGCATTGGAAATGTTTTCATTAAAAATTTAGATAAAACAATTGATAATAAAGCCATTTATGATACATTTTCCGCTTTCGGCAACATTTTAAGCTGCAAGGTCGCAACCGATGATAAAGGCACCTCTAAGGGCTACGGTTTTGTACATTTCGAAACAGAAGAAGCGGCTAATAATGCGATTGAAAAAGTGAATGGGATGCTGTTGAATGGCAAAAAAGTTTATGTCGGTAAATTCATACCACGTAAAGAACGTGAGAAAGATTTAGGTGAAAAAGCCAAATTATTTACAAACGTGTATGTCAAAAACTTTGGCGAAGATGTTGATGATGAAAAATTGAAAGAAATGTTTGATCCTTATGGTAAAATAACCAGCTATAAGGTTATGACTAAAGAAGATGGTAAGAGTAAGTGTTTTGGATTTGTTGCCTTTGAAACCACGGAAGCAGCTGAAGCTGCTGTGGAAGCTCTTAATGGTAAAGAAATGGGCGACGGTAAAGCTTTGTATGTGGCTCGAGCTCAAAAGAAGGCTGAACGTCAGCAAGAGTTAAAACGCAAATTTGAAGAATTGAAAAAGAAACGTCAGGAGTCTGTTTACGGTGTCAACCTTTATGTTAAGAATCTGGATGATACCATTGATGATGAACGCTTACGCAAAGAATTTTCGTTATTTGGTACGATCACATCGGCTAAAGTAATGACTGATGAAGATGGTCGCTCGAAGGGTTTTGGATTTGTATGTTTTGTAGCACCACATGAAGCCACGTGTGCTGTCACTGAAATGAATGGACGTGTCGTCGGCTCTAAGCCTTTATATGTAGCATTAGCTCAACGTAAAGAGGACCGTAAGGCTCATTTAGCTTCACAATATATGCGCCACATGGCTGGAATGCGTATGCAACAAATTGGACAAATGTTTCAGCCTAATACTCCTGGCAATTTCTTTGTTCCAACTATGGGTCCTGGTCAAAGATTCTTCGGACCTCAGGTACCGACAGCTATGCGAAACACACCACGATGGGCTACACAAGTACCACGAGCAGCAGCCGGTGTTCAAGGTGTTGCTCAAAGCGCAGCCGCTGCCACAGCCGGTGGCTTCCAAAATGCTGCCATGGCTGCAACCGGTACTTCACAGTATCGTCCTCCAAACGCAGCCGCCGCTGCGGCTGCAGCAGCTGCTCGTGGCCAAGCCCCAGCTGTGCAGGGCGCTCATGCTGCAGCCGCTGCTGCTAATACCATGCGCGGCACTGGCGCTCGGGCCATTACGGGTCAACAAGCTATACCAGCTGCCAATATGCCTATGGCTGGCGCACCAATGCCTGCAGCTGCTGCTGCTGCTGCCGCTGCTGCTCAGCAGCGTCCAGCCAACTATAAATACACAACTAATGTACGTAATCCACCTGTGCAACAAGTGCAGGCACCGCCACCGGTCAAACAACAGCACCAGAAGGGTAAGATTTTTTTATTCGTTTGTATAAGAATTGCAAGTAATATTTACTTTGACTACAGGGTCAGAAAAGCTTTTGGCTTCTATGTTGGCTAATGCCAATCCCCAAGAACAAAAACAAATTTTGGGAGAACGCCTATATCCCATCATTGAGCTCGCTCATCCTAATATGGCAGGAAAAATTACTGGCATGTTGTTAGAAATCGAAAATTCTGAACTTTTACATATGATTGAAGATCAGGAAGCCTTGAAAGCCAAAGTTGAAGAAGCTGTGGCCGTTTTGCACATGCATCGCGTTACAGAGACTACAACCTAAACAAAGGAAAAACTTTAAAGAAACTAAAAAATAATAACAGATAATAATAGCAACAGCAACATCCAGCAACTAAAAGAAAAAGTTTAGTAGAAAAAAATTAAATAATAGAAACAAAACAAAACACTTGAGCTCAGCAAAAATTAATATAAACAAGGAAGAAAAAGAAAGTCAGCAAAAAACAACAACACTCACCTATACATACACGAAAAAGATATACAAATCTACTAGTTTTCTTTTACTAACAAGTTTTTTCCAATTTGTTTTCTTCTTGGTTGCTTTTTTCAGTTTTTTTATTTTCTTTTGAATATTTTGTGTTTTTAGCCCTCGCAAACCATTCAAAAAATGCCAAAGCTGTCGTCCAACACAATTTAAAGAAAATTCACGCAAAGCCGTTCCTCTTTTTCTTTCCCGTGTTTTAAATCTTCAATCAATCAATCATCAACCCATTTTACCAATCAATCAATCAATCAATCAAGCAAAGAATTATTCGACCAATCAAGAAAAACTCATTGAAATCGGAAATGTCTTTTCAATGATATGAAATCGTTAAGTGGAGAGAAATGTGTATTTACGCAAGAGAGACGTTTTGCGTGCCTGTATCCGTCTACTATTCTGCGCAAATTTACGTTTACTATTTTGTGATGGAAGCCGCCTTGGATTTGTCTGTTTTGATTTATATCAAACAAAATGTTTTTTTTTTTGCATTATTATTATTTTTTCATAACGTAATAATTTTCTCCACTAAATTTAAAACATAATCTTTATTCATTTTTTCTCTAATCCCTTGAATAAAAATTAGTTTTTGTCATTTATTATTATTATTTCAGTTGTCTGCTTTTCCTCTGCTGGGTTTGAGTTTAAAAACGCACCTTAGTTTTTTTTATTATTATTTCATATTTAATAAAATTGAAAAATTTTAAAAAAATTGCAAAAAATTACATAAAAATAGAAAAAAACTTGAAAAAAAATACAAAGAAAAATGTTTAAATAAAAAACCAATAATTAACTAAAGAAACAAAAAATATGGAGAAATAAGCAAAAAATTATATTTGAAGATTTGCTACTTTAAACAAGAATTTAAAGAAAATATAAAAAAAATTATGAAAAAAATCCAAAAAAAAAAGCAAAACTTAAAAAAATTAACAACTAATTGTGCCAGTTTCAGGTATTGTTAGTTGGTTTTAAAAAAAAGGAACCGAATATATAGAAAAAAAATCACAAAAAATCAATTAAAACAAAAAAAAAAAAACCACACAGAAAATTAAAAAAAAATGAGTAAAAAATTTTGCAAAAATTAAAAAAAAATTACCGTATCCACACAATTTTACGTGGAAATGAATCGCAAACTGCTTCAAATAAACACCACCACCACCTCGAGCAAGCGGTATTTTTTTTTTTTTTAGAAATGTATTTTTGTGTTAATTTTTTATACATTAATAATTGTTGAAAAGAAAGATCCCTGAGGATAACCTGGAATGATCATCGATTGTTTGGAATTTTAATTTCCATAGTTCTGCACTTACTTATTCCTTTTTTTTTTTCTTAATCTAAAATTCAATATTGTTTTATTAGTATTTTTTTTTCCCAGATTATTATTAGTTATATAAATATTTTATCAATATAATATTACACAATTATGTATGTATTCATCTCTTCTTTATTATCTGAAAACGAAAAATATAAGTAAACATTTTCAAATAAAAACTTCCAAATTGGACTAAAGAGAAAACACGAATTAGTTTAATATACGATCAAAGTTCGCAAAATTTTTATATTTTTAAGGTCGTACCCAGAGGTTCGTGATCGTATGGTGTAGGGCTTCACTTTACGTGAACATTTTCTATAGCAATAGCAATAATGAATAGTAGAGAATACCTCTGACTTTGTCGTGGACAAGAGTATTTTTAGTGTAGCATCGTCGTATAATTTGTTCATCAGCCTGTGTTATCTGTCAATTTGTGGGAAGTGGAGGAGTAAGTTCTCTTTGCAAATTCAGCCTTTTAATTAGGATTAAATTTAAAAACGGCCTAAAATATTGAAAATGCGGAGCGTTTCTAATGCATTTAAATCAGTACAAAGTGAACAACGAAGTTTGGGTTCATTCGACGGTTTGTTGCGATTTTGACAACAATTTTTCTCAAGAAAGTATATTAAAATATTTTATTGTTTATTCAATTTGAATTCAGCTAATTCGATTCATGAGGTTTCGAAAATTTTTTCGACCTAGAAAACTTCAGATTGCTTTTTAATTGTTCTACCTACATCTCCCGAATTTGGCAAACATTATCGTCATGAAAGCTTTCAAATATTCGGAGCTGAATGATTCAGTGTCTAGTGATATTCAAAAAATATCAGATGTGAAAATTTGAACTACATTTGTCATTTGCAAAATTCAGGTCTCTGCATCAAAAGGTCATATGGATCATATAATAGCATTCTATTTTGGACTTCCTTATAGCCTATGCTTAAGGAGCACATCTGACTTAATCTAGACGGCGTAAGACCATAAGCTAGTTTGCATCTTCAAAAGTTAACAGTAGAATTATATTTTAAATTCGGTCATCTTTCGAGTGGCAAGATCTTCGTCAATATTGAATCTATATTTCGAATGGTTTTCAAAATCGTTTGAGAATAAATTACTTTTCAAAGCTATTTTTAGGTCTTCAAATATACAAAATTCGAGATTAGATATGATAAATTGATGAAAAAGAAGACCTTTTACTTTTATTTCACGATAACAGTAAATTGCATGATGAAAATAGATTTTATCAAATGAAATTCGAAAGCATCTCAAAGAAAAAAATATTATTATATATATAATACATATTTCGAAAAAATTTTCGAATGTTTCTCTACAGGGATTTTAAAAGCAATACTGCTTATTTCAAAATGGAACTTTATGGTAAACTTAAAATATTATAAAGTTGGCAACTTTGTCTACTTTTTGAGAATCTAATTAAAAAACAAAATCATTAACAGTGAGAGATTTGATGGAACGTTAAAAGTATTTTAAAGTTAGGTGAAAAGTTTGTTTTATTAAATAAGTCATGACTCCCACATTTGTGCCTCCAATAAGAGCGGGTGCCATAGCTACCGCGATCTTTAGAAAAGTGCTGACGCATAACAATACAGCGAACAATTGCAGAAAAATACATTCGGCGGCGCATTTTCGCAGTGGTGCTTTAAAACCTAAACCAGAGGAAACAAATTTCGCTTTAGGACGTGTAATCTGCACGGTTATACCAGGCTTGTTCATAGGCGCAGCCATTAGTAAAACTGTAGCGAACTTTTTAGAAGAGAACGACTTATTTGTACCCGAAGATGATGATGATGATGATGACTAAATTGCTGCTATCTAAAGGGAGGTATGATCTTACGTTTCTACAGAATCTGGTGGAACAGCTTTCGTCTTCAGCTACAGCTTCGTCATAGTCGGTATTTGCAAAATCAATATCAGAACTTCGAGTATTTTCTATATATTCTTCTTTGAACTCTTTATCGTCCTCGATTTCCGTATTTTCTCCATTGCTATCTGAATTCTCTGCCATCTCTTCAAATAATAAATTTTTGAGTAAAGCATCATTGTAATCAATTTCATTTCTCTTGGTTATATTATTTATATAAGACTAATTTCTTGGCGAGTTAGACTTATTTCTTAACCTATCTAAATCGATTTCTTCAGTCAGGGTTTTAGATTTCACCATTATTATCGAACAACACTTGTTCATCATTCATGTTTTCCACTTCTAGCTTATTCTATTAAGATGCCAGTAGACGTCCGACGTTGTCACAAATCCACTAATTCAATTAAATGATTCGTACAATCGTTGCATCGTTTTCGATTCGGTGGAGAAACTGATTTTACTAACCGTAATTCTGTACCTAATAGAACAAGAAGGATATCTAAACATAGCAGGTGATTTACACAAGCCAGGCATCCTTCAGCATACATAAGTGATAAAACAGGAAAAACTACGTAAATAAAACGCAACCTTTCAAACAAAAGAAAAAGAAATTTATGAATTGTTTCTTCATAAGTAAAGTAGCAACACGCAATGCCGGGAAATAACGTTCATGTAAAAATCGGACATCGTTTTATTTCAGTGTATTTTTATTGATAGTGAGAACTCTGAAGAATTGGTCTTTTCGCACATCTTTAGAAACTCGAACTACGTTTAAAATAAATTATGCAAAACGAACATATAAAGCCACCCTTTCTTCTGTAGCAATGATTCTGCGACTACTTTCAAGATTTAACCTACTTATATTTCAAAGGCTTATCGAATGTATTTCTATTATCTCCAAACACTTAGCACTTTTAGAATGGATTTCACTTATCCAACTGTCTACAAAGCTCTCTTAACTGATAAGATATCTTATGACAATCCGCAGTCAACCTAGCTCACGGAAGGATTCTTTGATGGTATTAACACCTTTTTTTCCGTCGTGAAACTAATCGCCCCTTCCTTCTACGAGACTGTAAGCCACCGTCGCTTGCGAGATTGAATCGGCGTCTTTCCCACGGAAATGGCTGGTGTCATATCATATGCCTTAGACTTGTCAGGAAAAACCCTAATCTGACAGTTTTAGCGTCATCAGGACAATACGTTTCAATCGCAAGGGTGATTGTTTATTACGTTTTACCCTCAGTATCACAAATGTCGCAATTTTTTGGATTCCTTCCCATATCGAGCAGGCGGTCGAGCTTACCAGTCCCTTATATGTAACCCACAATGAATCCCTAACCTTCCATCGATAAGCTACATCACAATAACTTCTCTTGGGTTGAGTACGTTTACTTAGCCGTCCTTGAAGTAAATAAGACCATATTCAATACTAACCATTACTATGAACGGACTGAAGCTACCCGATGTTCTCTTAGCGATGACTGTTTTTCAGTTGGTCACATTTTCTCCGAATTCCCCTCTTCGAAAATTAACGAACCCCTTGCGACCATTCTTGATCGTTAGAGGGTGGACATGGTCCCAAGAATTCATCTCTCTCTCTCTCTCTCTCTCCAAATACATGTGGCCATTGACACCTAGATTACACTTAATCTTATCACTTTTTCTCATCTAGTTTACACAACTTGTACACTTACGAATTATTCCTTTATAACCGATACATTTTATATGAAAGCCGGAAATTGAAAACCGCAATGTTGCTAACTGCAGCAATGTATTTTCATTTCTATTTATTTACTACAATTCTAGAAATGCAGGGTTACCATGAGTCAATAGAAGATACTGAAAGTAAAAAATTCTGTAATCTGTGAGCAAAAGATTTAAAAATTAAACCAAGGCGAAGTGATAGTTGACAAGGTAAGAAAGTTTTAAAAATGTTGTTCACAGTTCAAAATTTTTGTTTAATTATTAAGTTATTAATAAATGCAACTCTTTCAAAATTTCTTCCAATATCTTATTTCATAATTTCTATTTATTTATTATTTAAAACATAACATAATAATGCACAACATAATAACATTGATTTCGTTTCACGAGTGTTTCATATATACGCATGCATAGGTACATATATAAATATAAAAAGGTGAAATAAAATTTTTAGTAATAATGTTCTCACAAAATCGTGAAAATTAACAAAAAAAAGGCCTGTTTTTATAGCATTCTGACATTGTGTAGGTTATTAATTATTCCATTGAATTACCCATTCCAACATAATAAATTCCTGGTACTAATATCGAATGGATCGGTTTTCATTTTCATTTGATTACTTTCGACACTATGTTCAATTCCGGTTACAGCATTTGGCTTTGCGGTACCATCAAGAGGAGACCAAATTTTAATGTTATGATCAATGCCCGATGTTGCCATCATACATATATCTGGATGAGGCACAACACAATTGACAATGGCACTATCAGCCTTATAGACGGAGTGTATGTTGCAGGTTTTACGATCCCATATAAAAAAATTACCATCATCCGAACCAGCCACTATATAATCACCATTATAGCCAAAGTAATTGGCCTCCTTGATATCAGTTGTGATATTACAATGACCTACAAAACGTAGGGAATAATCTTTGGCTTTGCTACGCCAATAAAATTCGTCGTCGGATAATTCTAAGCGATTGTAAGCTTCATTGGCTTGCTGTTGACTTTGGGTCGTTTGACGATTCTCTTTGATGTCTTTATTGAGCATGAGAACACCGTGATTATTGGCATAACTGGGAAAGCGACGTATTAACTCTTTTAGGCACTCATCGGCCTCCTGAGGACGTCCCAGTTCCAGTAAAGCTCTAGCCAAACGAAAATGAGCTTTAATATAAGAAGAATCTAAACGTAAGGCTTTATGGCAATCACGTAAAGCAGCATAAACATCTCCAAACCATAAACGACGCATATAGGCTGTAGCGCGATTTAAATACAGAACCGGCCACTGTGACTCCAAGCCGATGGCATGTGAATACGTATTAATGGCTCTTAAATACTGCTCATTTTCCAGCAATTCGTTACCCAATTTTTTGAATTCGTCAATATTTTCTGGCAACTTGCGCCGGTTGCTATTTGAACATTTTGGAGTATTCACTTCTGCGCAATTTTCATGTTCAGCTTCTAAACAAGTTGTAGTTACGGATTTAAATTCCGGTAGATTAAGAAACACTGGTTGTTCGGCATTTAACAAATCATAAAGATAAATATGTTCGGCACCCATGTTCACCAAGAGTTCAGTGCCCGTTGGATTAAAAGTTAGATAGGTTATGGCCCGTGGTTCATGTTCTATAACCTTGGAATTATTTTTATTTATATGGCCAGGACAGAAGTAATTAACGCAATCTTTAGGTATAGATCTCCCATTATCGAAAGGCTCTAAAAGAAAAATAAAACGGTTTAGAAGAGAAAGAGTAGGAAAGCTATATTCATATTCTAACGAATCTTCAATACCCATCACATCCAACAATTATTCAATAATTACAGAGTACTTTGTTAACTGAGATTGTTGCACTGTGCCAATCACGACTGCTTTGCGCAAGCAATTTCACATTGACATTAAAAGATACTTTCAAACTTTTGTGGTTGCGTATATGGGCCGTTTATATCCTTTATGAAAATTTTGAGAATAAGTTATTAAAAAATATATGCCAAATTTCAGCTTCCTAACATAATTTTTCTGACTATAAAGGATATAGTACGAAAAGATCTATCATCAATCTAGAATTATATCCCAATCTAAATTTATATGCGTTTTAGACTGTGCTACAATCGGAATGACAAATTTAGTCTCTAGTAATGGGTAAGAAGAAACCAAACTATGAGCGAAATTTTATACCTGCTGCCAATGCGGTGGCTGATGACGATAGCGTTAACATACGTCTATCATAAATACGTGCATAAGGATCGTTAGCACCCACCGCCAAAAGTTCAGTTTTTACAGGATTCAATGCTATGCACTTAGCTTCAGCATTTGTATCAATATAAGTAGTTAAATTAATCAGTCGCACACGATTATGTTCCGATCGACACGTGTGCTTTTCACGATGATCTAATTGCAGAATAACACCATCTTCGCCCGCAGACCTAAGTAGGCATATTATATTTCATTTGTTTATTCTCAATACGTACTCGTTTTTGCTTACCAGAAAACATATGGAGAATCTGGTGCGGTCGCCAATCTCTTCACTCTGGCCCCATGACAATGACATGTGTAAATGGCTTCTTGTGAGGAATTGACATCAAACAACATCACTGACTTATCGGCCGCTGCTGTAGCTATTAAAGCGTCGTTATGCTTCGGGAGAAATTTCACCGAAAACATGTTACCATAATGTTTGGTATGTATGGCATGTAAGCGCTTCCTTCGAAATGGATCCCATAAGCATAACTGAAAATCATCAGAACCTGATGCTAATAAACGACCATTTGTACTCCATTCCAAACAATTAACACAGCCTTCATGACCATTCAAAACAGCTTCCAATTCAAGCCGCTGTATATGTGAAGGATGAGTTTGTAAACGTCTTCTTATGGCATAATCTAATTGCGGGTACATATAACGATCGAACAGCATCAATGTGGAATTGTTACGTCGGGGATCATAGTTTTTGGGATTAATCATACTAGCGGCTACAGTAGCAAATATAAACGAAAAGATTTTGTTTGTAATGCAAGTTTTTTAAATATTTTCCGAAATAAAAAATAACCTGATTGACGTTAACGCAATATAAATAGTATTTTTTAATTCGATTACATTTGAAGTAAAATCAATATTGTTTTCTTTAAAAAGAAATCTGCTGAAATTGTGTTTACAGTTTGCTTATGGTGCTTATACAAAATTGCTTTCTTATCAGTGCAATCATTAACTGATCTTCATTCTTCATTATTATGCACTTTCTTCTGAAGAAAATACGTCAATCATTTCTTTCCTAAAACTTTCTTTTACCTTTACAAATTTTACAAATCTAGGCAAACAAAAAACTTGTAAGTTTTTTTTTCGTGTTTCTTTTTTAATGTTAATCACTTATTTCGTTCTTAATTTTAATTAAATTATTTATGCGAAGTTTCATCACTTTTTCTTAGTAAAAATCTTGTCGTTTTATACTGCGTAACTTTGTTGTGGTGATGCATCATCTTTTATTATAAGTTTGATATATTTTACACTCTAATAAAATAATTTTGGAAATTTTTTAGATTAAAAAACTTCAATTTTAAAATAACTTCAATGCAATTATGGCCACTTGTTATTTTTCCAGATTCTGCAGCACAAAAATAATACACGAACAAAACTCACGTAAAGATTGTTTTTATTATTGTTGGGAAAAGTAAAGTTGCCAAATTTCCTTTTTAATTTAATATGTTTGCATAATAAAAATTAAATGTCATATTATGTGAAAACATATGAACATAACAATTTGTTCCACAATCAATTTTTTTAACCGTTCCCTCTCATATATAAAGTATAGATAAGGACATTCTTTTAATTCAATATTTTTTTGCAGTAACTGCGAATCGCTTGCAAAAGAGTTGTGTAAACAGAATAAACGACCCATAAATTTTGATAGTATTTATAAATGGCAGGTGACTTGGTTGGACTCAGTCATTTGAGAAAAGAATGAATATCTTATTACGGTTGTCTTACTGAGAATTCCGCTACTGTTCATGCTGGAAATGGCAATATATTTCAATATTTGCTATTATACGCGATATCAATACAAATAATTTTCAAAGAATAAGCGCTTATTACATGATGCAAAACAGAATTACTTGACTACTAACAGTAATTCATAATTGACATCACTTGGCATTCATCTTGCAAAATACAGTATGTGGTGAAAATTCAATAATTTTTCTTCATATCCTGGAGAAATAAACAAGTACATTTTCTATTTTAATACAAGGCAAATAAAGTTGTGAAATAAATGTAATAATTAATAATACGTACACTTGTTTATTTGTGTTGTAAAGCTTCGCAAACAAAAGTTTTTAATTATGAAAATGTCAAAAGAAAAAGAAAAGAAAATCAAAGCAATAAACAACAAAAATTTATTGAACAACAGCGGCAGTGTAAAAGCAGAAAATTTGTCTGTTCAAGCAACAGAAATGGACGTGTCCATTCCTGATTTGGAAGATGAAGCAGATGATCTCTTCCATTCAGCTCCCAATACGCCGACCAGAACGCCATCAACCACACCCGAAAGTGCAAGAAAATTATTTTTGGACTGGGAGTGTGAAGAATATCCTTTGCATAGGTGCGTATTTCTAGATGATTACAAAAGGTTGGCTTATCTATTGCAAAAGCCTCTGGGTAAGTCTCTGGACCTTGAGATATCACGTCGCGATAAACACGGCAACTCGGCTCTACATTTGGCTGTCATGCTGGGTCGCAAAGAGTGTACGCATCTGCTATTAGCGCATAACGCTCCTGTTAAGCAAAAGAATAGCGAAGGTTGGTCTTGCTTGGCGGAAGCTATATCGTACGGTGATCGTCAGATAATAGGGGCGATGTTAAGAAAATTAAGGCAACAATCAAGACAACATTTAGAATCACAAAGAGCAAATATGATACGCGGCTTGCAGCAAATGCAAGATTTTTACATGGAACTTAAATGGGATTTCGCCTCTTGGTTGCCATTGGTATCGCGCATGTTGCCTTCGGACATTTGCCGTATACACAAATCAGGAAGCTCCCTGCGACTGGACACTACCCTAGTGGATTTCAATGATATGCGCTGGGAACGTGGTGATATATCATTCATTTTTCGAGGCGATCGTCCAATGAATCATTCGCTAACCGTTTTAGATAACGAATATGAATGCTATCAACGAATACATTATGAAGAAGCGGACATAGAAGATGAAATTGATACTTTAATGTCCACCGATATATTAGCTGCTAATATGTCTACTAAAAGTATACATTTTAGACGAGCTCAAACGGGATGGATATTTAAAGAAGATAGAAAAGAATTAGTAGGTGGACAATACCATTGTGAGTTGTATGCTATACATGGTTTGATTCTCAAGCAACGTAAACGGCGCGAACATTTGTCTCAAGACGATCTACAAAAAAATAAAGCAATGGTAGACACGTTGACAAAGGGTCGTCGCTCAAGTTTAACCAACTGTAGCAATAATTCTACCGATGCTGGATCCACTAGTGGTACGGTAACTATTCCACGCCGTTGCTCGCTGCAGCCGCCGCCACCACCTGCAGTCTCCTGGGAAGAATACATTAACGCAGACGTTGGTAAATGTCCGCAACTTGGACGTCCGCCCATCCACAAGCAATCCAATAAATCATTACGCGCGACTGTAGCTATGAGCAAAGATTTCCCTCTTAATGTGAATATGTTGCTTAATATACTGGAAGTTATAGCTCCATTTAAACATATTAATAAATTACGTGAATTCGTTGCTCTTAAACTGCCTGCCGGTTTTCCTGTTAAAGTGGAGATACCCGTCCTACATACCGTTACCGCTAAGATAACATTCCAAAAGTTCGATTTTCGTGACAATATTTCATCAGAACTTTTCGAAATACCTGAACATTACATAGAGGATGCCAGACGTTTCCCAGATTTATGACCAAGTGGACAACAAGATGTCGAGGATGTAAATCGTAACAGTAACACCATGAATGGTGTTAACGTTAACAAACAAAGAGATAAACATTTCAGAGGAACGGAAACGACAGGAGCAGTAGAATTCGAATGAATTTGCGGCAAGTAATGAATGAATGAATGAATGAAGATAGTCTATATATAAAAGGGTAACACCATTCATTTATCTACATATAGAACCTTTATAAAGATCAAGAGCAATCAATTTCAACTACAAATTAAGCACATAATGAAAAAAAATATTTTTTTTTTTTTTTAAGTGAAATCAAACAGGGAAAATGGGCGAATATAAAAATTTAGAGCCTATGAAATTCTGAGGTTGGCAGGGAAAAGAAAAGTAAACATTTAGGACAACAAATTGTTTAAGTTTAATTATCTAATTTGTTACCAATTTTGCATGAACAATGTACAAAATGATTCTGAAAAGCTGATCTTGTGACTCACCGATAACAGAATAGAAAATAATGCTAACAGTCATTTTTTCATTGGTTACTCTATATTTGCTTTTCTTTTTGTTTTTCTTTCTCATTCCTATATTTTCAGCATTTTTCATCGTAAACAAAAACAACGAACAATCGACAATTTGAATAACAACAAGATTTTTCAGCCTTCAATCTTTTGAGCTGATTTGAAATCTTGAGAAAATTTTTCTAAATGACAGTTTATTTATACCTTTTCATGGATAAAGAAACCCATTATCCCAAAATTGGTATATAAAAAAATTGAGTATTTAAATGTAAGCGCGCGGTGTTAGTAGTATAAAACCTTAATAAATCCGAACATTTTTTATTTCGCAGCTTGTTTGTCATTAATGACAACATATTGAAATTTTTCATGTTTCTTTTTGACTGCAGAAGACATATGATGGACACGATCAGTTCTAAACTGGCCAAGGATACTTGTATAGTTAAAAATTTCTATAAGCATAATATTATAAATGGTAACTATTTGTTTCGCGTGGTTGGTCAAAAGACATGTAGTACATTTTTTTTTTAAATTTCAGAGAAGACCCTAAACACAAAAAAGAAACAGTATATAGAAATGAGATGTATATACACTGATACCCGCTTACAAAAAAAAAAAAAAAAACAAAAAAAAAACAATTTTTAAGAAGAAAAAAACATATTCATCTAATGTTAGGAAAAATAATTTTGCCCATTGCATCTCTTTGAAGCTTTCAGTTCCTTAAAAATAGTTTTACTTAGATATGAGTTCTTTCAAAAGTGTATTTTTAAGTTTTTCCCTTTTTTGAAATTGATTTTTAGCTTTGTTACGAATTTTATATTCGAGTCCCCGTAGTAGTTTTGCAGTTCTATGAAAAAAATTTTTATTCTATTTTTCGATTGTGTGTATCCCATCATAACGATATTTTTTCAGCCTTAACTACTTAGTTGTTCGGAGAGATACACATTGAAATGAAAGTATAGAAATTAGATGAGAATTTTGAATGTTTTTTAAAAGTTTTTGGAAGGAAAGTTATTTTAATTTAAGTAATTACAATTTTTGTTTTTTTTTTATTGCAACTAAAATGTTTTACATTTAAAGACTAACGATTACGACAAAATAAGAATTTAAGTAACATGTGTAATCAAAAATTTGCCGTCATATGTACACATATATTCTTTTGCTTACACGTTAATTCAATAACAAGGTCTCTATATATAAAATCATAATTAAGCATAAGATAACCCGTACGTTATCTTTTTAAGAATTGTTTATTGTATTATAAACACTTACAAGTCCATTGAAGATGTGTAGATAATTGATCTTAGCCAAGTAAGTGTCATCAGTTTCTTTGTTATTTAATATGAAAGTTTAATATGTGTGTCCCTATTATCTTGTTTTGTTTTTAAGTCATCATCAAATTATGCGAATGTAATTTGCTTGAATTTGCTTTTCTTGTTTATTTTCTTGTTTGTTTTTGTTTTAATATTTAAATTGTTTTTTAAATGTTTAAATATCTCATAACGTTTTTCCTAATTAGCCGCGAGATATAGCGGCTTTCAGGCTGTTTTAATAGTACTTAATTTATAGGCCAGTTAAGTTTAGATATGTAGAGATTTATATAATTTTTTTTTTAAATTCATTTTCATTTTTTTTTTTTTTTTAACTTTAATCTTTAATACAGGATATTTAAGATCTAGCTTGAATATAAATTTCATTTTTAATCTCAAAGAATAATCTAGCGTAGATACTAATTAGGTGCATAAAAAATTTGCTTACACAATATATATATATATATTTTAATTTTTGTGTCAGAAACAAAGGAGTTGATAGTACACTTCTCACTAAGTACCCCAAAGTTTTCTGACAAATTTTTGTAATTTAGATTTTTCTGTGTGAGAAGTGAAATTGCAGTATCTTCTCTTAACTTGAAATCTCAGATCTCAGTCTTTGAGAAACGACAAGAAGTTACTATAAAGACGTAAATCCAGTCAAATCTGTTAGTGGTTGCCGTCATAATTGATCTTTTGATAATGTTAATTAACAATAATTAGGATATAAAGAACTTTACTTTTTAATGTAAGCAAAAAAAGGAAAAAGAAAAGAAGAACATTTCGAGCGATCCCGCGTGTATATTTACCATTTTAAAAATGTACATAAAAAAAATCAAAAACACATGTCATTTGGCCTCTTCGAAGTTCTTCTGCAATGAGCTTTGAGATGATTGATTTTATTCTTCAATTATACTAAATTTTATATAGATATCTGCTAAAGATTGTAAGTTGTGTTGTTCATCTCAGTTATTGTAGCTTTAGCTATAACCTAAAAGATAATTCCAATTTCGAAGATTTCATATATGATTTTTATATTAAGCTTACACGAAAGGAGAACAGATGAACGTACAATATCGTTTTACATCTAAAATATATATATATTTTATAGGGAATTTAAAGCGCATACATTTGACGGTCACAAATGAAATTAGGGGTCTGGTGTGTTTCCATATCTTAGATGAGGGCTTAATAAATAGTTAAATACATCGTAAGCATTTCATGACATTTGAAAATAATTGCTTTAAGTATACATACATACATACATATATATATATATATATATATATATATATATATACAAAAATTTTTGAATATAAGATAAAAGTTAATTTATATACCCCTTTTAAACACTGTATACTGTATTTATATAAATATAAGGAAATAAAAGACATATTATATTGTATTCACATTAGGACGAATTTTGTATATATACAATACATCAATTTCAACACATTTTGCATCTACATACAATTTATAGCATGCGCCACACTGTGCAACACCTGGTCCATTAATAAATATATGAAAAATTAATCATTTCTTTGTTGTATTTGTTTATTTATTAGGAGTCTTTTAATTTTTTAAAGTTTATTTTTCATTTGGATCTCTGCAGATTCAGAGTTATTTGATATAGTAGACTTACTTTTTATTATACTAATTAATTGAGAATTGGTTTAAATTCATCCGTCTGTATGTCTAACGGATTTCTGTTTTCAAGAACACAGTTTAACCAAAAACAAATAACGAACAAATACTATTACCGAAAATAGATTGTATTGTACCGGATAATTTTTACAACTCTTCCCCTTTATAACACGCTTTTTTGAAAAGGCCCTTATACAAAAAATAAATTTGTCATTTTTAATATTTCTCGATAAAAATATAAGTCACAAACAGTGTTTTGGCATTTGGATAAGACATTTTTTGAATCTCCTCCCATATAAATTTGTTTACAATAAATAATTCTTTATATGACACTTAGATGTAATTTTTATTATTTTATTATAAAAATTGGTCCAGAATAGGCAGTAAGTTTATTCAATTAAATTTGGTCTTCATTGATCTATTTTCCAATCGATTATACATTATTCCTAGTAACTATCATTTCTTCGTTTAGTATTTTGTGATAAATATTGGTCCAGAGAATAGACATTTAACAAATTAGTTTACTCAAATAAATTTGGTCTTTATTAATTTACTTTTCAAGCTAGATAAGCTTACTCGCAGGAACTATCATCTCTTCGCATAGTTTGTAACGTCATTTTAGCATTATTTGAAAAAAATGAACGCATTCAGTTATGGATCAAATCGATGGATGAATGCTTTGGATCATGGAGAAAACCGGGAAAAATTATTGCCGTTTAAACTCCATTAAGAAATTAATGAATGCCCTTCTTTCTTGGTAACAATTGTCTCATACCTGTTAAATATTTTTATTTAAGATCTTAAACAAGTGAGGGGATGAGATACCTTTGCGGCATTAAGTTAAACAGTCTATAATTCATAGACAAATCGATGGCCTACTAGCAGTAGGAAATTTCCATTTAACCGTACTTTTAAATGCGCTAATGAGGATGAAATAGCTTAAGGTGGCAACGAAGAAATAACTATTGATTGGATAATTGGTTATATTTCTTGAATATCGTTTTTAATATTATTTTCTTTTAAAAGTTACTAAAAATACATAAATACTGCAATACATAATAATGGTATTTACGATATTAATAAACAATTTTAACTTTGTACAAATTCCCAGCAGCGGTAATCATATTTCCAGTTGCTGAAATTGAGCAACTTTCGGTAGCTCTACACTCTCCAGAATTAGAACAACAACAATTGACAACCGCGGCGGCATATAAGAAAAAAAATATATATATTTTTTTGGTTTTACGCAATCGTTTGATATCAATCAATGAAAAGAATTTTATTATTTATTTTTGATCAAAGAAAATCGGATAATAGCTGAAATTATAAACAATATAAGTTAAACCTCTTGAAATATCCTATCCGGTGGCGCGCTAAAATGCCTATATATGGAAGCTTCGGACCTTTAATCGGTGTCGTTTATGTTAGCAATTCACATTGTCGGTTTTTGGTAAGCATGACTTAAAACGCAAAAAAAATTTAAAAAAATATATTTCATTATGGCATTTAGGTCTATTCCGCAAAGAATGCCGAAGTTTTGACATTTCATGAGTTAAAGTTAAGACAAATTGTTCATAATGCTGGTTGGATGGAGTATGATCCATCAGAGATTTGGAAACATACTTTGGAGTGCATAGAAGTAAGAGATTAGTTAATGTGTTGACTTTTGAGATTAATAAGATTTATTTGTATTTTTTTTTTGTATTTTTTATTAGGTGGCTTATAAAAATTTGGTTATATTAGAGATAAGCCCATATGACATCATAGCTGTAGGAATTTGTAGTGTTCGCGGTACTACAGTAATATGGGATAGTACAACTGGGGCCAGTTTATATAATGCTATTGGTATTTTGAGATAACGGAGAATGTATAATTGAATTTGCTAATGATTTTTTTTTGTTTTTTGTTTTTTTTTGATTTAGGTTGGACAGATTGCCGTTGTACTTCACAGCTCAAGACAATACTTAATAATGTTAAATATAATGTGAATTATTTACGAGCACACTCCGGCTTGCCGTTAAGCACGTGTTTCAGTGCCTTGAAAATCAAATGGCTAATGGACAATGTAAGTTCTGTGCCAGGTCACATAAGTAAGCGAACATTGTGTTGTGGTACTTTAGATTCATGGCTATTATGGGTATGTATAAATATATAATTAGCATTTCTCAATTTTACATTTCTTTAATATATTATCGCAATGTTTAAGTAGAATTTAACTGGAGCTGAATCTTGCGGTGTTCATGCCACAGATGTTACCAATGCTCAATATACGGGTTTAATGAATATACACACTTTGCAATGGGATAAAAGACTGTGTGATTTTTATCGTATACCTTTGAGTATATTGCCACGAATACATTCTAATTCTGAAATCTTCGGTTATGTTATAGGGGGCCCATTAAACGGTATTCCCATAGCTGGTGTAAGTTAATTTAATCATTAATTCTTACTAATTTTTCTGAAGTCTTTTTTTATTTTTCTGTAATTCCAGAGTATAGGTGATCAACCGGCTTCTTTGTTGGGTCAGTTATCTACAAAAGTTGGCCAGAATATGTGCTCAATTGATGATAGTTGCTTTGTTTTATTGAATACCGGCGAGGAATTAATTGAATCTCAAAATGGCTTAATATCTGCAATCGCTTATAAATTAGGTGTTCAGGCGAAACCTTGTTATGCTTTAGAGGGAGCGATTAGCAATGCCGGAGCAACTGTCAAATGGTTGAAAGAAGAATTGCGAATAAATCCCGAAATAAATTCTAACGATAACGTTGTTGAAGCGTTAACTACATTTTTAGGTGAAAGTTCTATGATATCTTCTTCCTGTTCATCGAACATGTTAAATGCTGAATGTGGCTTGGCTGCTAAAAGATCGGAAGTGACTTTTGTACCTGCCTTTCATGGTTTATATTCGCCATACTGGCGTTACGATGCTCGAGGGTAAGCAAAGCAAATGTGAACGTTATAAAGAAAAAGTTAAATTAATTGCAAAAAAAATTAAAAGAACTTTGCTAGGTTTAACTAGTCAAACAACTGCTGAAAATGTTACTCAGGCTGCTTTTGAGGCTACAGGTTTTCAGATATACGAAATATTACAGGCTTTTAAACGTGACGCTGTTACATGGGATTGGAAGAATATTAAAGAGCGTTTTCTTTTTGGCGGTGAATACGCGGAAAACAACAGCTTTATACAATTCATAGCAGATATTCTAGGTTTCATATTAGAACGACCACAAACTACTTCGCCAGCCGGTTTAGGAACAATGATTGCGACTGGCATAACTATGAGGGTTGTAGATCTTAACTATGCAGAATTAGCTTATATGCCGCCTTCAGATGCTTTTAGTCCTACAACCACGCAAAATAGTAATTTGTTTTTGAAAACACATGTAAAGAGCAATAATTTTAACTATATTTATATTTATCTTTTTCTTTCTTCTCCAGGACGTAATTTGCTGTATGAACGTTGGGAGTATGCTGTACGTAAATGTCTTAATTGGAATAATTATGAAACCTATGAATCTGATTTAGCTTTATTTGCACAACGCGAACGTGATCCTAATCTATCTATACGTCGCTCCTTGCCAGGGAGTATATTTTTAACAACAACATTTGTTTTCTTAATAGTAGCAAAATTCTTGAAAAGCAAATATATATCATAAATATAAACTTTCGGTAATCCACGTTTCCATAATCTTTTTTTAGGTTATTGCTAATAATTAAATTGCATTTTTATGATTTAAATTTTGTATGTACAAAGTGTGTTAAATAAATATTTTTTTTGTGGCTAATTGTAATTAATTTATAAATTTATGTTAAGTTAAAAAACGAAAGTCTAGTCATACGTTATCGTTTTCTTTCCTTTTTTTTTTTTTTTTTTATAAACGATAGATTGAAATATTTTAAATATTTTTTAGATTAGAAAAATTTTAAATTAACTTTTTTTTTTTACTTTTGATAGAGGAGCGTGTTCCTTTGAAAAGAATAAAGAGCTTGTTTGAATTAAGAAAATTAATAAGAAAGAAATACGTTTTTTGTTATGCCATAGTAAAGGGATTATTTTCAGATATAAAATACGCAACACACGTTTAAGTAGATTTTGTCGATGAGAGTATAATAATAACTTTTTCATTATGCTTAGAAGAGTTGGAAATCAAAATTCTTCTTTTTTTTTTTTTGCCACAACGAATTACACACTCAAACACAACTTGAGCTCTTTACTTTACGGAATATGCTTAGTTTTTTACTAGATGCATTAACAAATGAAATGAACTTAATAAAGGATATAAAAAAATCAAATCTATCGTGAAATTTTTTGTGTTGCTTTTTTAAAATCCCAGTTCGTTAGCAGCCTGAATGAATAGGAAAAATTTTGAAATTTTTTGCATGATAAATTCGTCTCGTATTGAAATGATTTTTTTTTTTAAATCCTAGAAAAGAGACTAAAATTATTTATTTTCAAATCAATGTGAATGCGTTTTTTCGCTTTTTTTTATAATCGACGTTCTGTAAAAACTTTACAAGTATGAAATTTTTAATTATTTCATACTTAATCAAGTTGTCAATTTTTGTTTGTTTTTTTGGGCCTCTTTGACGACCAGTTATATTTCCCGTATTCCCAGCGAGATCGTTATATTACGTTATGGACCTCTGCTCCTTTCAGAATTTTTTCCGAATGCGTCTATTTTTACCAAATTTTCGCACAGGGTGTAGGTGACAAACGATAGACATTCATCTTTGTTTCCTAGTTGCTCTACTTGTTTCCGCCCGCGGGGCGTCATTTGTAGGGCTTTCCTATCCTTAATTGTTAGGATAATTGATATGTTAATTAACTTGGTCATCATGTTTTCGATTTGTATTCCAATTATTCAGGGTTAGTAAAACCTTAGTAATCTAGTAAACCTTAACTTCTTAAGAATCACATCACTTTTATAGAAAAATTGTATTGACTGATAGAAGAGGAGGAGGGATGAGATGGCTGAAACGACGGGCGGACTCTCCGCTAAATATACAGCCATATGAGTGAATTGAAAGAAAATATTTAGTAAAAGAGCTAACACGTAGGTCTTAAGACAGACAGGAGAAAGACAGAAGTTTTCTACGTTGGCTGTAGTTGCTTGAAAATTGCCAGGACATAGTTGATGCTTGATCAGACAAACGACTATTTTGTAGAATTGTTTTTTCATGTGGAATTTGCATATGAACATTGGTAAACTAAATGAAGATGGCTTCGCCAACAGGCGTCATGGTAAATATTCTACAATTGGAAGAGGAATATAATGAAATCATCTTTCTTTAAAAAAGAAAAAAACCTTTTTAGTTAAAAACCTATTTGAACTGAATGAAGATTGCCTGATAGAAATATTCCAATATCTTAACCGTTCTGAGCAAAACATTGTTAGAAAGCTATGTTCTCTGTTCGATGGCATAATAAAGCATCTATGGAGAAAGACAAAATATTTGAACTTGAGTTTGAAAAATGTTAACGTAAATTTTGAAAAATCGCTACGCGATTTTGAAGATTATCTGACGTCCGTCAGCAGTACAGACAGCTATCGATGTACAATTTATTGGCGAGATATTCACTTTTAGGCATGAAAGTGGACAACTAAGAAGTGTATTGCAAAAATTTAAATTTTCAAATGCACAAGACTTGGAGTTTATTGCTTTTGAAGAAGACATAGTATTACTTAACTCCTTTCCAAATGTAAAAAAAATTACGATTAACCTTGTTCGAACGTACGCAATTATGATATGTTATCGTAAGTGCCAATTAGATGGTATAGGAGTATGTGAGCTTCTAGAGGAGTTATACATTCATAATGTAAGCGTCCAGCTTTCAATATCCATTATCCTGAAAATGCGAAATTTACGATTAATACTATGTGCGCAGCGAGACATTAAGTTTTTCGAATATCTAATAAAAATATTGAAAGCTAGAATGTATTTATTCGCTGGTCCTTTTTATATGATTAATTTGTATCCATTAGCCGATTTGAAAGTGTTGGCAGTTTACATTGATAGGGAGGAGGAGAGAATTCAAATTTTGAATTGTATTAAAACATACAAGATCTTAGAAGTGTTAGAAATACATGGAATTGAATTGAGCACAAAATTTCTATGCAAATTGGACGACATATTGTCCAGTACGAGGATCATAGGACAACCACCATTAAGAGTGAATTACATTATTACTATTAGGAATTATGAAGATTTGCCATTACTTAAAGTGAGTTCTTTTAATGTACTTCCTTAACAGATTTTCTAATAATAATGAAAATTGTAATTTCTTTTAGAATTCAACATTTATGAATATCTCCTTCATATTTATATATGAAACTAGACAAATAATCCTTGATGAATCTTTCTTTTTCAAAATAGAATTTAAACCTTTAAGTGACATAAACGTATAATAAGGTTTGGATTATTGAGCTGGAGCAATTGAATTTACAATTATATTTGTCTAAGAGAAATACATTCTTTGATCTCATTTACTTCTATATTTTGGGATTTTGATTTGTGCGTACACTATGGAAAGTCGACACCTTTCAGTTTTTAAGAGGGAATAAGATTATATTCCAAAGAAGTTTAAATTGATCTTCTATTTGTGAATGACAAAGCGATGTAGTATACGGTTATCCATTCCGTGATCTGGATTTGGCTGCGTTGTTTCAGTAATATATGAAAAATAGAGTTATCATCCAGGAATCATATTTTTTTTTATTTTATTTTATTTCAGATTGTTTGCTACAATGCATAACATGAAGAATCAAAAAATTGAAATTAAAAAAATATTTCTTTAGCAATAACTTCATAACAGCAAGATTAAATAAACTTAGTAATAAGTATGCTATTAGAGAAAAATTAAAAATCACAAATACAGGAGTGAATGTAAATAAAGTACTTTATAGAGAGAATTATAAGGTTGCCCGAAGGACCGCCTTTTTTGTACTATTAATCGAATCGAACGCGACGGATCAATCAAATGAGCATTTTTATTAAACATTTTCCAAAGAATCCAAAAAAGATTAAAAGCTGGTAGTTAGTACGGGACTGAGGTAAGTATAGCATATTATGATGCTTCGTGAATCTACGTGAAACATTAAACGAGATGCTCTGAAGACGGAAAGTAACAGAAATAGAGCCTTTAATCAGTTTCGATATAAACAGTACCCCTAACATTTCCCGTTTTCAAGTGTAAGAAGATCAATAAGCTGAAGCCTGTTAAAGTAGGATCCCAATTCAACCCCCGAAGCGCAAGTAATAGGAAGTTTCTTTGTACCGATTCGATTTGATCAATATAGATCATATAGTTAGGTGACCAAACCACCGAATCATATTCAAGAATTGGTCTAACACGGGTCATATACAATCGCGTTTGGTGTTATAAGGATCGGAAAACTACTTTGACCATCTTTTTATATAACCAAGAATCGATTTCGCTTTGTTCACAGCTGTGATTCGATATGTAAATGAAATCTTAATTTGGTGTCAAATATAACTCTCAAATCACAGAGCCTGGGGTAACATTATCAAGCTTGTGATTTCGAATGTAGTAAGTAGCGGCCAACTTATTAGACCAGGAAAATGACAGTATGTAGCACTTTTTCAGGTTAAGACTCATTTTACACTATGATTCGTTTAAGAATCGTTGAACGTTATTTTCCATATGTTGGAATTAGTGGGAATACAAGCGCGACTTCATGTGTCAATCAGGCTGATGTAGGTTGAACACTAGCAGCTCACTCTATTCGCTCTATTTTGTTAAAAATGATAGACAAGGTGTTTGATTTTATTCGTTTTAATTTCTCCAGGTACTTTCAAGATTTCCCCAGTATTAGAATCTTCGAATATTGGAAATATTTTGTCGTTCGTATAAAGTATATGTTCAATCGTAACAGTTTGTTCACAATTGCAAATTGTTGGAGAAGATTTTTTAAGGGTCTTTTGATGTGTTGTAAATAGTACGACTGAAGCAAATCGTTGTAAATATTTTGACCTTGATTTTCTCGATATTGATTCGATATACTGGAGCGAGACAAGATTAAAATTAATATGGAAGCAGCGTGGATGGTAGTGTGGATGATTTTTTTTCGCTAATTTCCTTTTCAATTTTTTTTTCTAATATCTCTTCGAAGTTCAATCTTTCCAATTGTGCCGTTCTAAAGTGGATTAAATGAAAGTAAATTGGATTTTTTTTTTAAGGTTTACTCTACATAAAGTAGAAAAATAATGAAAGAACATTGAAGTCGCGCTTATATTTCCACAAATTTAAACATATGGAAAGCACACAACAAGGCCACGTATTTTGGTTCTTCTAATTTGTTCTCCAGGCGAACTCGCGAACACTGAATTTTAAAGTTAATAGACTTAAATCATATTATTAGAGTAGAATAGTTTTTTTGGTTTTAAAAGTTAAATCTCTTTTAAGATATCTTAATAATATTAAGATTTAAAACCTTTGTTTTCTAATAAAATTTTATATACGAATATTCAGTGCAACAAAAGAAATTCTATTCAAATTATTATCTTAAAAATTTTGTTCCAATTTATCAGTATAGCCTTGAATGAAATCAAAAACAATCCCATTTATTGCATTACTCGTCATAATTATTTTAATGGCAGCCAAATATACACCCTTTCTATTATAAGCATACATCCCTATATATATACATATATACGTACATATATATATATATCACATCAATACATAAACGCTTGGCTTTCCTAACAAATTCGAGATCTGTTCTAATTCTATATGCATAACTATTATAAAGATGACGTGCAATCACGCGCCGCCTAATGTCTTGAAATGTAAATTCTTTTCTTTAAAATCGTTGCCCGTTGGTCAACAAGCAATTACCTTAAACATGCACCGTTTAATGATAGTAATATGATTTGCTTAAGGTGTTGCAATGGTTTAGATTTTCTTTATACATCTAATGGCAAATATATAACGATAAAATGAAGACAAACAAATTAATTTGTACACACAGATTGAAAAGGGGTGCAGTAAGTGAATATTCTTAATAAGTGAAAGTACAATTGAGGGAATCTTTGTTATTAAAATTATGGATATTTTGTGCATACTTTTAGGTAATTAATATTGAAATATTCGTTATATTTATTTATTATTATTATTACTTTAAGTGATCGAAGTTCATTTGGAAGAGTTATGGCGACAATTGTAGGGTCCATTTGTAATGTCCCAAATTCAATGATGAAACCCAAGACATTTTATTTCATAATTAAAATTATGAATATTTTGTGTATACTTTTAGGTAATTAACGTTAAAATATTCCTTACATTTATTTATTATGACTTTTAGTGATCAAAGTTCATTTGGAAAAGTTACGGCGACAATTGTAGGGTCCAGTTCAATGATGAAACCCAAGACAGTTTATTTCATAATTAAAGTTACGAATATTTTGTGCACACTTTTAGGTAATTAATATTGAAATAGTCCTTATATTTATTTATTTATTATTATTATTACTTTTAGTAATCAAAGTTCATTTGGACACCAATTGTAGAGTCCATTTGTAAAATCCCAAATTGAATGATGAAACCCAAGATAGTTTATTTCATAATTAAAATTATGAGTATTGTGTTCATACTTTTATCTAATTAATACTGAAATATTCCTTATATTTATTTATTTATTATTATTATTAGTTTTAGCAATCAAAGTCCAATTTGATGTTGCTGTTATCGGAGTTACGGCGACAATTGATGCCCTTTTGTAGGGTCCTAAATTCAATGATGAAGCTGAAGACCGTTTAAGAATCCAAGGGAAATTGGAATTAATATGCATTTGTGATTGATAAGAAGAAGGTAATGAATCTGATTCATGGTAAGGATATTCATTTTCCGTATAAACAGACATATCAACTGGTGCGTAATGAGGCTTTGGAGTAATTAATTTTGATGTTAAAGGTTTGTTAGCAATTTGAATTGGTAGCTGAGAGTGAAAATAATTTTCATATACTGGTGGCTGAGTTAATAATGTAGAATTTGTATATCTTTCCGCTGAATCATAAATATCAGGATGTTGTTCTAGATGAGAGGATTGAAATTGTTGGTGCGTTGTTGTTGTTGTATAAGGATTTACAGGTAAATGACTAAAAGGAGATGAAGATATAGAATCTAAATGATCTCCATAACGTTCTGTACTGATATGAGAAGTGTGTTTCACAGATGAAACAGCTGCTGCTAAATTGTTCGATGACGATTGTTGACGCGAATTCGTTGTATCCATTTTATTGCTTTTACGTTTTAAATTAGCGGTCATTACCATAACCGTAGGATTTACAGAATCCATATGATCTCGTATACAATTGTTTAGTATATTAAGAAAAAAGAAAAATGATAACAAAGTCAAAGCACTTATAATAGATGAGTTACTTTTTTTGCCGCTCTTAAAAATACCGGATGCTTTTTTGGATCCATTTGCTCTAGCAGCACCGCTTGTCTGTTGATAGGAATGATGATCGTCATTACTTAGAGGTGATGCGTAGATATCCGTTTCGGTTTGATAATCATACTCGTCCGTGGGTGGTCTGATATATACCAAAACAACTTTTAAAGTAATATTTTGTTCACTTTACCTCTTTAGTTCACGATTTTTACCCATAATATGATTGATGGCCGCCACCTGGTACCGGCCAAGCTCCGTTGTTTGTTTGCGTCCCGGTATCCATAAAAGGATGGTTAGCGGGAGGCCAGCCTTGATAAGTAGGTCTTCCTTGATAACCCATATTTAATTGAGGATAACTCATTGTGTCTCTCTCTTCGTAGATTATAGGCGAATACTCTGTTGTAATTCCTTATTCTAAATGAATTGAATATAAGTTTGAATAAATTTTTTTCATTTACTTATAAAGAAATTTTGTATTGCCTTTCTTAAGCGAAGCATAAAATGTGTAATTAAAATATAATAAAGTGACATATTAGAAATGAATTGGAGCATTAATTTATATATGAAAACATTGAATGTAAGAAAACAAAAAAAGCGTTACAGTCGTATTTTAGTACTGCTACGGATTAATTGACTGTAAAAAGAAAAGAGCGAATTAGCTATTAATTAATTCAAAACTTCTTAAAATCCTCTCGAACTTATTGATAAAAAGTGTTTGAAATTAGCCTTAGTTTAGGTTATTAGGTTGTATCAGCATTTATTTACCCATTAATTCAAATATATGAATAGATAGTTCCCACTACTTCTTTGACGTGATGTCGGCATTTTTTTCTAACTTTACGGGAAATGTTAGAAACGTTATGACGAAATTAATTATAACTATTTGAGATGCATGAAAGACCCGTGTAAGGATAAGAAAAACTTATATATTCCTTGGATCGCCTTTTGAGTACCTTCTTTCGAAGGAGACATGTTCAAGCAGACCGTGTTCGAAGAGTCATTAAAACATTTTACGCTATAAACTCTCTATAGATTCTCTTTAATTTTTGTGTGTGACAAATTTCATATAGAAACTTGCCTCTGACGACCGTCCGCTATCAATGAAAATATGCTAAAATTTCTAAAACGTTTTCGAGATTGTTTCAGTTTCTTAGCTCTTGTGGCTTTATTTGATAGTAAATAGCATTTATTCTTATATTTGACCTAAAAATTTTTCAATTTCTTTGTTTCCTTACTTTAAGAATTCGCTTAATGGGCAGCCTGTGGACGTATGGACGGAATTTTATATAATTTATTTGTAATTTTAATTTCATTTCCTAAAATAGTTTTCAAATGTTGCAAGTGTTTAACGAACTTAATATATAAGTGAAGCGCATTTGAAGCGAAACACATAACACACATATACGCACAAATTTTTGGTAAATGATTACAATTATTTTCAACATCAAAAACTCTTTCCTAAGCGTCATCTTAGTTATAAAAGATTGATTTTCTATGGCATTAAAACATTGTTTATAGTTAGTGGAATTACGCTTTGTCTAGATTTATTTCTTTTGTTATTTTATGATGTGGACATTTTTGGGCTTTAAAGAGATTTATTGGAAACAAAGATTTAAAACTAACGAATGACGTGATTAACTTTTTTCTTTACATTATATAAATATTTTCTTAGAATTAATATGAAAAACAAAAAATTTTAACATTAGCTACTATACACACATCTCAAACTACTGACAAATTGCTGACTGGTCACTAAAATTTGTTGTATTTTATTTTTTTTTTTATTTGAGGTCTTTATTATTAAAATCCTTGACCTGTTTTCAAACATATTTGCCTAAAATTGCCGGTCGTTGGTTAGTTTTTTCTTAATATAAAATTTTTTTGAACTTTTCTTTTGATTTACATGCCTAAAGTTTGATGTATGCATGCGGTGAAAATGCCTTGCTGTACGTAAAATGTCTTACTGAATTATTTTCAAAGTTTCCTTAAAAAAATTGAGAGAAAGGATATCGTAATAATATAATATAATAAAGTGTTAGCCTTAATAATAAAAATAATTTTAGTAATCAGTAAAGGGGTCTTTTCTATCTTTTTGGCCACCAAAGACTAATATCAATAAATGAGTAAATAATCAAATAACTAAATAATTAAATGACTAAATAACTAAATAACCAAATAATTAAATAAGTAAATAACTAAATAACTAAGTAACCAAATAGTTAAATAACTAGATAACTACATAAATAAATAAATAAATAACTAAATAAATAACTAAATAGGTAATTAGTTAGATAACTAAATAAGAAATTAATTAAATAACTAAATGACCAAATACTTAAATAAGTAAATAATTAAATAACAACTCAAGAATATAATTTTAGTTCAATTTTAGTTCAATT